>APFE030477297.1:183334-197893 GCA_000404065.3 Pinus taeda | reverse complement strand
AATCGCTCCCGGATTCGCTCCCAAACCGGGAGCTTCTGAAAATGGTCGCTCCCGCTCCCGCTCCCAAGTAACATAGGATCTTATCAAGAGATCCTCATTGCTTTAATTGAATTTCAAACCATACGTCATAACTAACAAGACATGTGGAACAGCAAAAGAAGATTCATCATTGAAATTTTGGAGGTTCCCAAATTTTGGAGGCTTATTTGGGTATCCTAGAAAGTACTTAATGTCCAAAGCATGATACATCTCATGGAATTCGCAAGGAGCCATCCTTCATTGATTTGCATCAAAATTGAAAATAAATGCAATTTTTTGTATTTTATCACACTGGAGTCGTCAAGCTGAGTTGTCAATGCCTTCACAATGATACTTGTCTCGCATCAACAGTGAAAAGTCTTCAAAATCTGTAAAGGACAAGGTTTTTGTTCTTTCAAAAGAGTTGCCAGGATGAGCAAACATCTTCAAGAATGTAACCTAATCCAATGTTGTCTTCCGGGAAATGGACTTGGTCTCCAGCAACAATGACAAACTGTTATCACACAAACATGCACTTCTTGAGATACGTCTGAAAGCTCAATGTTGAAAGAAGTTGTGCTTGATGTAATGTCCCCAATTTTTTATTTATTATCTGAGGTTAGTGGAGACTCTTGGGGTTGTGCCAGCAGCCTTAGGACATCCCTTGATCAAGTGGGGGCCACAAGGAGGCCATGGGCACCACTAGAGAGAAAAGTGTGATTTTGGGATGCAAAGTGGGGGCCACCAAGGAGGCAATGCAGACCAATAAAGAGGGAGTGTGATTTTTGAGGCAAAGACGAGGCCAACAAGGAGGGTGTATGAGGCCAAGCTTATTCAAAGGTGAGGAGGGAGGACTTGAGGTTATCTTTTGACAATTACACTTAAGAAATAAAGCTCTTGTGGGTTGTTTAGCTCAAGGGTTTAGATTGATGCTTAGCACAGGGATTTGAGGCAGAATCTAAGCTGGTTTCAAAGAACTTTGAATGTTTCCCTAGCTAGAAATTTGGGGAGTCTATTCCAGGGCATCATCTTCTGCATTTCGTGTTAGCAATGCGCATTTGCAAGGTGCCAAGTCAGTTTCTAATTTGCAGATATTCGGGCCAGCTTTAGTGATTGGGTGAGCAGAAAATTGCAGGAGCCTTTCTATCTTGGTTTCGGGGCTTTGGCTGGATTTTTGCAGCGGCAGCTTTGGGCCATTCTTGAGAGCCGAATTATTTTGTTTCTAGCAGTGCGTGGGCCTTTCTGTACAAGTCTGCGCATGCATTGGCGTGAGGCAGTTCGAAGGGAAATAGGGCTGAAGGATTTGGCATTTCGGAAGGGAGAATTAGATTTGGTGGGCGGATCCTAAGAAGAGGGATTGAGGATTGCTTTAGCAGTGAGTTTCCCCAGCAGTACGCACCAGTAGCCAGCCAGGCAATTCGCACCATTTAGTGGGCTCCCTCCCCATTTGAAGTTGAGTCAAACCCTTGCCGAGTTTTTGTCTATTTTTGGGGAGGAGTTCAAGGGTGGAGTCTCAGCTTGATCCGAGCAGCATTCGAACAAAAATTCTGATTTTAGTGGTAGCCACCAGTAGAATATCTTTTGGGTAGTGCGCATTTTTCTTCCAGGGTATTCTTCACTTGGGTTGGAGACACCTTTCTGGGCTTTGCTAAGCTTGCTTGGCAAGCCCAGGTTCTTTCATTCCAACTCATTTTTGTGAAAATTCTTGAATCTAACACATCAGAAACCCCTATTGCAATAACTGGTTTACAATCTCCTACTTGTTCTTTACATTAACAAGTTATTTAATTTCATAAACATCTAAGTAAACATTATTGCAGCCTTCACAAATATACAAATCATGCACTGAATTAAACAGAGAATAACACAAGGGACACCGTTATTTTTGGACAACCGTCCCCGGAAAAACCCAATTCAGGAAAACCGGTGCAGCATATAGAGGGTTTGTATTATTAAGCAGATTTCACGAATACAACTACGGTGCCAGAAATGGCTCATCCAACAATAAATATCCTCAGCAGTAGTATCTCTATCCGGAGACAGATATTCCAACAAATCAGCAATTGGATGATCAATCCCCACAGTGACTCCAGTTGTTCTCTATGCTAGATAGCGAAAGCTGCTCCAAACACTGCTCTGGAACTGTGTCACTCCTCCAGGCGCTGCGTCACCCTATCCCGGCTTAGAATCTGTTGATCTGCTCCCACTCTGCCCCACAAAATCTCCCTAGTGTCAGCGTCTGCAGCTTCTACGTCTCACTGTGTCAGCCCTCTGCGTCTTTTGCGGCTTCTGCGTCATCCCTATGTGTCCTCTGCATCAGCTTTATGGCCTATGTGTCAGCCCTTCTAAGGCCTGTGTTGTCTCTCCCGGTACTGTGTTGCCTCTCTATTATGTATTCTTTTGCCTCAGATGAAAATCCCTTGCTGAACTACCCCTCACTACAACTCTAATCACTAACTCGATTTCCTCAGCAAACCTCACCCCAGAAAATCGAATTCTTTGATCTCTTAGTGTGTCTCTAACTAACACTCAAGCCTCCTCTTATACTTTTCCTGTTGAGTCTTAACGGTCGAGATTAAGTCCCTAATCAATAGCTAAGATTAGAATTGCCTTGATCCTCATCATTTAGAACTTTCTCACCCATATTCTATTACTACACATTAATATTTTTATTTTCCTAAGTTTAGACTTAGGAACTCATTAAAAATATTAATTATTTTAATAACTCCTCATCCAAGTGGAATTTATCCAAACGGTTTTTGGGACTTGGAGATCTCATGTGCCTTAACCTCCACCAATTTTCAACGCTAAAGCACATCCAATGCTACCCAAAATCAACAATTTTATGTACCTATTTCCCATTATTAATAAAATGGCTCGGTTTATTCTGTTGGTTATAGTTGTGTACGGAATTACTGGTTGTTATTTATTTATTGTTGTTCTAGGTATTTGTTTTTTCTTGATTTTTCTTTGTACTGCTGCTTGAAGCTCTAAGAAATGAGAGGATGCTTTAAATGATGTGTAGCAGTGGTTACCCCTTAGTGGTGGGGCAGTGCATTGCCCACCAAGGGCTTGGACATGCAAGGTTTTCTTTTCAATGATGTGATAGGGAAACATTGGCCCCAGGAACCGAGTGATGGCCATGATGATAAGGGGTAGGGCTTATTGTTGGCTTTTTCCCACGTGCTAATGTTAATGTCCCAACCATCTTTTGCATTTTATAATTTTCTTTCTTATGTTTCTTGCTTGTGGCCAAGATATGCTCTTTCTTTTTCTCTTAGCTGCATAAACCTCCCGAGGAAACATTTCAAAGCCTGACCCGGATATGTGGAAAAGGGGAGGTGGTGTTCCAAATCCCAGTGGACCCAAATAAGGACAGTGGAATAATGGCTCGTACTGTACATAGGGGAGTGATAAGTATGGAAGAGGATAGATGGAACACCCTATCTTGATCATAGTTTCCCAAGTAGTGTCGCTTCCTAAACTGATAAGCCATTAAAGATGGTCACACTAGACTAGGATAGAAGATTAACCCCCTATTTAAGGTGAGGGAACAAGACTATGACCAAGACCCTTCTTTCTTCCAAGTCACCCCTTAATTCATGCCAGATGCCCAAAGTACAAACAACATCAGCACCTGAATGCAAAATGAATAAAGTACCATTTGACCAAAAGCCTGCGTTCCAACATGTGATCTTGACAAATGGGCGAAGGGACATATAATTGATGTAGGTGGTAGAGATATGAATGGCATGTCACATTGGCTACAAGGTGGATCCTATGGGTTGTCCGCTACTGGCTGGAAGAGATGAAGAGGTGAAAAGTTTATCCTAGGGGTCACCCAAATATGGTGGGTAACAGGGTCAAATTCTAGTGTTAAATGTAGGAATTTACATTGTAAGTTCCTCATATAGAACACCAAAGGACACCGCTCACAAACAGATCACAGATCAATACACCAATATTCTTGACGTGGTTAAAACCCTCAAAGAGGGAAACAGTCCACGGCCTGAGCAAACGCGGCCACTTCAGGCAATTTATTAATAGAAGAAAGAAAATTTACATAACCTTCTCTCATGAATGGTCACCTTACAAATGACCCCCATGCTCTTTAGATAGAGATCATGGACCAAGCGGATGTTAAGCCACGAATCAAGCGTCAGTAATACTGGGGAGAGAATCAACTGTCGGATCACTTCATGTCTAGAAAATATAGTGACCGTCAGATTGTAAGTTACAAAAGTACATAGTAAAGAAACACACTTTAACTAACTCTACACTAGACCAAGTTATACTTAATTATTTCCTGTGTTGGAATATCCTAACATCCGCTTTTAAGAACAACTTGGGATAGGATTGAAGGATGTACAAATATGACATAATAGGAGAAGGAAGGAGGCATTAGAGCCTATCCCCCCTTAGTGACAACTTCCTAAACTCCAACCATAAATCAAAGTTTAGTAAACTTCGCCTCCTTGAGAGCCTTTGTAAATTTGTCTGCAACTTGATTATCGGTTGAACAATATTGCACTTCAAGAGCATGGTCATGAATGAGCTTTCTGATGAAGTGCATGTGTAGTTCAATGTGTTTGTTGCGCTAATGTCGGACTGGATCTTTGCATAGTTGAATGGAACTTTGATTATCACACCAAAGTGTAGTCGGGCGTCGCTGCTGAAAGCCAAACTCTGACAGGATCTGACGAAGCCACAAGGCTTCCTTACTAGCTTCTACGGCGCCACGATACTCTGCTTCTGCTGAAGAAGCAGAAATGGCATTTTGTTTCTTGCAAGCCCATGTAATAGGTCTAGAACCAAGAGTGAAGACATAACCTGCAATAGACTTCCAATCATGAGGGTCACCAGCCCAATCGGAACCAGTGAAACCAACCGATAGAGCAGATGCTTCTGCACTGTAATGAATCTCAAACTGAACTGTACCTCGAACATAACGAAGTATTCTTTCAGCTGCTTTCCAATGACTTTCACGTGGGTTTTGCATAAACTTAGCAATAAGGCCAACAGCAAAGGAAACGTCAGGACGGGTATGGGTTAGATACAAAAGTTTTCCTACAAGCTGACGGTATAAGGTAGCATCAACATCAGGGGAAGTACAAGTGACTGAAAATTTGGCTCCATACTGAAAGGGAGAAGGGGCTAGCTTACAGTCTTCCATGTGAAAGTGGTGTAGGAGATCACAGGCATACCTGGACTGGGAAAGGGAAATACCTTCCTTGGATTGCAAGACTTGAAAATCAATAAAATAATGCAAGTGTCCTAAGTCTGTCATTTCAAACTGCTTTTTAAGGTTGGACTACACATGGTTTATAAGGTTGGGATCACTACCAATAAGGATAAGATCATCAACATAAAGAACAAGAATGATAAAAGACTTACCCACTTTCTTGGTGTAGACAGTATTGTCAGAATGACACCTAGAAAAGCCCCTATCTAAAAGAAAGCTATCCATTTTGGCATACCAAGCCTAAGGGGCTTGCTTGAGACCATAAAGGGATTTCTTAAGCCGACATACAAGGCCGGTGACTGTTTGTATAAAGTCAGGGGGTTGTTCCATATAGATTTCTTCATGCAAGTCCCCATGCAAGAAGGCAGATTTAACATCCATCTGATGGACTTCCCATTTGAAAGAGGCAGCAAGGGAAAGCTCAAGGCGGATAGAGTTCATTTTGGCAACAGGCGAGAAGGTTTCAATATAGTCAATGCCTTCAACTTGTGAAAATCCCTTAGCAACAAGACGAGCTTTATGTTTATCAACTTTTCCATCTAGTCCAAACTTGGTTCTGCAAAACCATTTACATCTAACAATTTTTCTTCCCTTTGGAAGAGGAACAAGATCCCATATATCATTTGCCAATAATGAACGATATTCTTCATTCATAGCTACGTCCCGATCTGAATGGCCCGAAGCTTCTGCAAAGGTGTCAAGATCATAATTCGCTAAAGCTTGAGCCAGTAAAGAAGAGGCTCTATTGAACTGAGAACGTGTACATCGTTGATCTGTAGAATCACTTGCAAGAGAACCTGCGGCATCCCGAGAAGCAAGGACCCATTTTGGAAGCTGAGGAGCTGAAGGAGGATCTTGAGAAGGTGGGGGAGGATTGTCATCCTCACTATCATCATCTAAAGAAGAAATATTTTCAGAAGTAGAAGGGATAGAGAGAGGTGGCACATTCGCCGAACTAGGCTTGTAGGCCGATATAATTTCAGCAAACTTTACATCTCTTCTAATGATAACATTTTTGGATTTAGGTTAAAGAAGTCTATATCCTTTGACATCTGCAGAATAACCAACAAAAATACATTTTTCATTCTTAGGTTCTAAGGCTTTATGTTTCTCATTGGAAATACGGGCCCATGCTTCACTTCCAAAAACACGAAAATGACTTACATCTGGTTTAATTGAGCTCCATGCTTCTTCCAGAGTGATATTCTTTAAAACCTTAGTAGGAGTGCGATTTACTAGGTAATTTGCACAGTTAATTGCTTCTGCCCAAAAATTAAGATTGAGTCCTTTAGATTGAAGCATACAATTAGCCATTTCCTTTAAGGTGCGATTCTTCCTTTCAGCTACACCATTTTGTTGTGAAGTATATGGAACAGTATGTTGCATTTGAATTCCATGCTCAGTGCAAGAGTTGATGAATTTGTTGTTAACATATCCTCTACCATTATCAGATCTTAGCTTAAGAATTTGATGCCCAGATTGTTTCTCGACAAAGGCCTTAAAGGCCAAGAACATGTTAAATACTTCACTTTTGAGTTTTAAGAAGTATACCCAAGTGCGTTTGGACAAATCATGAATGAAAGTTAAGAAATACTTGTAGCCAAAGAATGAAACTACTAGAAGTGTACCACATAAATCACTATGCACAAGAGGCATGTTTTTAAAAACTATCCCGATGATGTTTTCCAAGTACACATCTGGAACAAACACCATCTCTGCAAGATACCATAGGAAGACCTGTCACCATATTTTCTTTACATAGATTTTGAAGGGAGTGATAGTTTAAGTGACCAAACCGCTCATGCCAAGGTTTGCTCACTTCATCATTATGAGCAACAAATATCGAGGGAAGAGTTGATGACCCAAAGTTGTTAAACTTATACAACCTTGTAGAATCATCAGCAATCCCAGTAGCTAAACTCTGTCTAGGATCTCTTAGGTCCTTAATTACAACATCATAAGGTGAAAATTCAACAATTTTACCTCCACCTGAATGAGTTATCTGATATACAGATAGAAGGTTGCAGGATAAGATTGGAACACATAATACATCATTAAATTGACCATTGTCTCGATGAATAGTTCCAGTCCCTACAACACTAAGAGATCTATCATCGCCAACATATATATTTTTTGTGTTACAATCATTTAAAGAAGAAAACATGGCTTTGTTTTTGGCCATGTGATAAGAAGCTCCAGAATTAATGAGTCACTCATGAGAATGAGAAGAAGATACATTTAGTGCATAACCAGACCGAGATGCTTGACAACCACATGCAAAAAGTGTTATTCCTGAAGATGAAGTTTAAGTTGAAGAGTGCTTCAAATGGATGTTATGCTTCTTCATTGCTGCTTTCAAGGCTTCCATCTTCTTAAAGCATTTGGATTCTAAGTGGCCACCTCACTTACAAAAGTTGCAATGTCTATTAATCTTCTTCCCTTTATTTTTATTTGCCTTATCATTTTGTTGAATTGATTTTTCATTTTGGGACTGAAAGTGCTTAGGACCCTTGGTTGGTTTAGGACCATTCCTTTTAGGATGTTGCTTCTTAGGATTCTTTGAACTTGATTGTTATTGAGCGTCTAAGGCTTTCTTAGAAGAGTTTCCAAGATTAAGAAGACCAATATGTAAGAGTTTTTCTTGTTCTCTTATTAAATAATCACAAAAGGCATCAAAAGAGGGGGACTTGTAGGCTTGTCCTTGAGAAATAAAGGCTTCTATAGTAGAATGGAAGGTGGAAACAAACACAGAGTAAGTTGGTGGAAACAAACACAGAGTAAGTTGGTCCAAACTTAGTAAGAATCAAATAGATAAGGCTACCATCTTCTTTCTTAAGCTTAACACCTTCCAAGAGAAGTCTAAGGGTCTTGAATTTGGACAAAAAATCTTCAATAGAAGAAAATTATTGGGCTCCAACATAAGCAACTCATTTTCGAGTTGATGGGCTCTAATTTCACTTTTAATTCCAAAACTTTATTGAGTTGTTTCATTGTTTCATCAGGGGTACCAAGTTCTGCGATATGGAATCCAAGGTCTAGAGAAATAGACATCCCCATCAACCCACGTGCTTGATCATGCCTATTTTCCCATTTGGCTGCCTTATCTTCATCATTAGATTTAGATTCTTGGCCTGAGGCTATTCTATAAAGATCTTTACTTCTAAGTAAATCCACAATGTAGAATAACCATTGGAAGTAGTTGGTGTTGTCAAGAATAACTTAGCATGGACTTTCCATTTTAACAGAAACTAAAGCTGTAGATGTTGAAACTAAATGTTCAAATGGAAAGATCTCGAAAAATTAGGCTGATTA
Source organism: Pinus taeda (assembly GCA_000404065.3). Taxonomy (NCBI): domain Eukaryota; kingdom Viridiplantae; phylum Streptophyta; class Pinopsida; order Pinales; family Pinaceae; genus Pinus; species Pinus taeda. The sequence goes on along the minus strand of APFE030477297.1, from coordinate 189,321 downwards.
AAAAAAAACGGCTCTGAAAACAACTTCCGGATGAAGAGGTTATGGCTTTTTGAAGAAAAGTTCTTGAAGATGTCGATGAAGTACGTAAATGTGCGGAAGTGAATGATAATGTTATATTTTAAAAAAATCCCCCCCCCCTCCCTTTCCAAACTTAAGCTAATTAGCTCACTTTAAAAAAAAATATGTGACCCACTTTTATAACTAAGTGAAAGTCATTTTTACAATGGTCTTTATGAGCTACCCACTAAATTGTAACTTAAATAAAAGATAAAGAGACTTTATAATTATAAGTGACTCACCTTTTATAATGGGTGACAACACTTTTACATAAAGTAACTTTAAAACATAAGTTACATGTGCTTTTTGAAAAAGTAACTCAACAAAAAGAAAGACTTGAACCCAAGACCTCTATTCTCATAAAGTAACTTTCACCCAAGTCAGCTAGTTTAAAAGGTTAGTAATTTTTGGAAAAGAGGAAAGGGCTTTTCTTTTTTTCTTTTTTTTTTCACTGAAGCTTTGGGGTGTGTGCTTACTTGAAAAAATCATTTTTGCCTACAAAACAAAAAACCACACAACCCAACAAAGACATGCAAAAAAAACAAAACCTTGTGGCTTGAAGTTAGCTTTCGCCGGAAACTAAATATTTTACTCAATGTTTCTGATTTCCCAAGATCACACTAAAGCACGACGAAAAAGAGCATATGCATGAGAAAAGTCCTTCCTTTTTGTTTCTGATTTGCCCAAATCGCACAAAGTCGTAGAGCAAAGAGCATATGCAAAAATGAAAGGTATAGATCTTTTAATAAAAAACAGAGAGATAAATAAACCGAAATAAATAGAGAGATAAATAACTAAAACTGCAGATAAAGATTGTATACCTCCAAATCTTAAAAATGACGTAGCTAGGGATACCAGAAACTTTTTCGCGTGAAACGAAAGGGGTTCCTTACTGGAACAGATGCTCCTAAGACAATAGAGCAGTCCTCTCGGCTCGAAACCAGTCAGAAATAGTAGATCTAGGAAACGACAGTTGGATGCAATTGTACCAGCTTCGGATTTAAATCACCAACGGATGCAATCCTCAAATAGCTCTGATACCATGTAGGAATTTACAGGGTAAGTTCCTCACATAGAACACTAAAGGACACCACTCACAAACAGATCACAAATCAATACACCAGTATTTTGATGTGGTTAAAACCCTCAAAGAGGGAAACAATCTACGACTTGAGCCAACGCAGCCATTTCAGGCAATTTATTAATAAAAGAAAGAAAATTTACATAAGCTTCTCTCATGAACGGTCACCTTACGAATTACCCTCTATGCTCTTTAAATAGAGACCATAGATCAATTGGGTGTTAAGCCACGGATCAAGTGTCGGTAATACCGATGAGAGAATGAATCGCCGAATCACTTCATGTCTAAAACATATCGTGACCGTCGGATTGTAAGTTACAAAAGTACATAATAAAGAAACACATTTTACCTAACTCTATACTAGACCAAGTTATATTTAACTATTTCCTATGTGTCGGAATATCCTAACATTAAATGCCGAACTTCGAGCCTATACTGAGAGCAGTGACATATCCTTGTTGAGGTCAAATTTTAGGACTGAAGTTCTGGTACAAAGAAGGCCAAACTCAGGCCTATTTCAAGGGCTAAATCTCGGTGTGTTTGAAGGTGATTTTCAGGTCTGTTATGAAGGTCTAACATTGTCCTTTGTTCAGGAAGCCAAACCCTGTGGTGGAGGCAGATTTCTAGAGGACCAGTTTTGTTGATAAGGAGTTTGAGTTTAAGGATTATTTGTTTAAGGAAGTGTTTTGTTTAGGAAGATGAGTGCATGTGTGAAAGAAAAAGGAGCAATTGCAAGAAGGGCAGACTTTCTTTGACTAATATTGACTCTTGTACAAGCTTTGGTGTTGATAAATCAGGGAGTTGGATTTGATAATCCAGGGAGTTGGTTCTGATAAACCAAGGAGTTGGTCTTCTGTTCTGTTGGTGTTGATAAATTTAAATGTACTCTTTATATATATTAAGAAAAACATTCTGTAAAAAAAAAATCGTTCTTTATATTTATGTACTTCGCTTTATACCTGGGGATGCATTTAAAAGTTTCTGAAGTTAAATTTTGTCAATATTGATTAACCCCCCTTTGGAGGACAAATTCGGATGGAACTTTGTAGATACCAAATAGTTTACTATATTAGCAAACCATGGAGAGAGAACTGAAATGGCGAATAGGTGATCATATGGTAATTGATCATCAACAATTGGAATCAAAGTGGGTTCCGTCATAAACAATTTGACCACTAGAAGGTAGACCTTAGTGAGACTCACGGACAAGCAAGTAGAATACACCAAACCTGGTTTGTTGTTGTCTGATGGGAAAAATTATGTGTTTTGAAGCAAAGGATGAGATTGTTCTTACAAGCACAAGGATTGGATGTTTGGAAAGTTGTTCTAAATAAATACAAGGTACTAGCCTCTACTCCAACAAGGCCAGTTGGAAGAAGACTCTATGAAAGAAATTCTTAGGGTATGTATGCCATTCTAGGAGGGCTGAAGAGATTAGAATTTGTCAAGGTTATTCATTGTGAATCAACAAAGAAAATTTGGGACAATCTCAAGAATGTCTATTAACAAGATGAAAAGATCAAAGGGGCCAAGCTTCAGACTTATTAAGGACAGTTTGAACACTTGAAGATGAAGCAAGATGAAGACATTGTGGCTTATCTTTTCCGAGTTAAGAAGATTGTGGATATTATGAGAGAATTGGGAGAGAAGATTACAAATACATTCATCATTCAAAAAAATTTAAAATCTCTCCCAATGAGATTATATTCTGAAATCTCGGTTTAGAAGAAAGACAAGATCTAGCTATGTTGAGTATGGATAAAGTACATGGAATTTTTAAGCATATGAAATGAGGACAAAACACGAAAATCCATCCAAAAGGGAAGCGGCTTTCAAGGTCTCCAAGACAAAGAAGAACAAGCAAATGTCAAAAACAAGCTCTAGTTGTAGTGATGATTCAACAATGAAGAAGCCAACTTTATGAGAGCGTTGAAAAGAGGAACTTGCAAATATAAAGGTAAGCTTCCTTTAAAGTGTTTTAAATGTGGTAGAATTCATGATTATTCTTCTAAATGTCCTTTTGCAAAGGAGTCAGATAGTGATGAAGAAGAAAGTCCTAAGAAAGAAAGAAATATCAGAAAAGAAACTAAGTAAAGATCTTGGGAAATTTCTTCAAGAAGAAAATTCTTTATTCAAGAGAAGATAGTAGATCATCTGATGAAGATGATAATAGTGACCATGATTCCAATAGCGTACTTTTCATGCCATTAGATTCTCATAATGAAACTCCTGAAAAACTATGAAGACAATCATGAAGAAGAAGGAGAAGTAGATCTTAAGGTAGAAATGATTAGTGTCTTAAGTGATCTTAGAAGAACAAGAAAGAAAAATATCATACTCAAGGAAGAGGTAAGGAAACTAAAAGAATGTTTACAAAGTCCCAACACGAACTATGAAGAGACCAAGCAAAAACAAATACTCAAGTGACAACTAGAAGACAAGGAGAGAATAACCGAGAATTTAGAACCTAAGATAGTCTCCTTGAGGAGGGAACTACAAAAGAAGGATATCCAATAGAACTTTGACAATAGTACCAAAATACTGGATGAAATCATCAACAACCAAAAGCCATTTAATGATAGGTATGGACTAGGACTAGGATATAACCAAAATAATATTGATAAAGGTCCAAGCTCTGTGATGACAAGATATGAAGCAGAACAACAAAGCTACATTGATGTGCTCATGGGTCCTATCAAGAAGGAGGAATACAAGCCGCTAAAGGAGGTCATACAACAACTAGTAACGAAGAAGATCATGTCCTCAAAACAACAACACCATCAAGAAGACCACCTACACTTACTGTTGGAATCACGATTATTGTTAGACCAAAACCCGCAGGCATTAGTATCTGCTACAATCACCAGAGTTAGAATCCATGAGAGGCAGTTAGTCCATGTCGCGAAACGCACAGGAAGCGTTGAACCCAATCCCCCCCAGCGTGAGCCGGTGAGTTTCGAACTCGAGACCTGTTGCTCTGATACCACTTGTTGGAATCACGATTGTTGTTAGACCAAAACTCGCAGGCATTAGTCTCTGCTACAATCGCCAGAGTTAAGATCCACGAGAGGCAGTTAGTCCATGTCATGAACCACACAAAGAGTATTGAACCCAATGTCCAACACTTAGGTACCAAAATATTTTTCTTGGAGTGTGTTATTCTCATAATAATTTTGGGCATAATGTTATCAACTGTACAGCCTATGCAAGAGATAGAAATATAGGAAATAGCTTCGAAAATCCCAAGAACTACTATGAAGGCAGTTGTGGTAGAAAAACTTGTGAGATTTTCAACAGAAAATATTACAGTTTTGGCGCTCTTAGTTTAGAAACTAAATGTTACAAATGCAACAATTTTGGACACAAAGTTACAAATTGTAGAAGCAATTTGATAATTCCTTAAGGGGAAATAAGGTATGTTCTTGTCCATCATATGGGGCAACAACTAAGAACTTGGAAAAAGAAGTAGGAAGATTTTAAGGTTGAGGAATATGGGCTTGCCCTACAAGCCCAAAGTAGAAGAAGTCAACGGTATATTGATATTGGATGCTCAAAGCATATGATAGGAGACAAAAACAGATTTGTAACATTCACGAAAGAAAAAGAAGGATCTGTGATTTTTGGGAATGATAACTCTGCCAAAATTATCAGGAAAGGCACAATAAGCCTTGGAAGCAAAGATGAGGTGGCAAAAAATGTTTTATTTGAAGATATGAAGCATAGTTTGCTAAGTGTTAGCCAAATGTGGACACACTTCTATTCAATTAAAAAGAAATTGAAATAAGGAAAGAAGGATCAAGGAAATTTGTTGCAGCAGCAATAAGAACTCCAAACAACATATACATCCTGAATGAGATTAGAAAGAAAAGATGTTTCCTAGGAAAGGAATATGAAAATTGGCTTCCATATAGGAGATTGGGGAAAATACACTTTGACAATCTTGTCAAGATTAGTGAGAAGGAAGTTGTAAGGGATATCTCTGAAATTACAAAGCCTTCAAATACTCTATGCAAGTATTGTCAGCATGGAAAAGAAAACAAGAGTTGAGTTCAAAACTAAGGAACATTCCTTGAAAAAACCATTGAAACTTGTACATATTGATTTATGTGGGCCAACAAGAACAATATGACCAAATGGCGAACAAAACTTCAATGTTGCTTAGTAATGACTAAGCAAGGATGACCTCGGTTTGTTTTCTTAAAAAAAAGTTAGATGTATTTTGAAAATTTCAGAGTATTCAAGGAACTTGTTGAAAATAAGACCAATTTTAAAATCAAATGCTTGAGATCAGATAACGAACGAGAATTTACTTCAAATGGATTCTATTGTCGCACAGATTGTCACGACAACGCTGAGACCGGGGGCTGTCACCCTAATCCCCTATCCCTCTGTTTAAGCCATCTCTCGAGGCCAAGGGGGTAGACCCTATGGGATGAATGAAGACCAATTGTGGACCAGTTGGGTTGGGAGACATAGCAAAGCAATACCAGTACTTGATTGATTTTAGGAATTAATGTACCAGTTCCTTATGGAGCTAATGATTAAATGATTATTTATTAAATGTTGCAGAAATATGAACCTTGTAAAACAATCATTTATCATCGAATATCCCAAGCGATACAAGCTATTCAATAAATGCACAATGCTTAACAATGTTCCAGCAATTAAACTTCAAGAAAAATCAAATACTTTAAATGATCATAAAATTTAAATGTTGACCAGTTACCACTTTCACATAGCTAACTTCAAATAAACATTAAGTGCATTTAACTATAGAAGAGTGGAACATCGACACCACGAGAGATGTCGAAAAATGAATTTTCAAGCTTTTTCAAAAAAAATTATTATT
>APFE030477297.1:118742-182519 GCA_000404065.3 Pinus taeda | reverse complement strand
GAAAATTGAAGATTTCTTTTAAAGTCTTTTTTTTGTTGTGGTATAGTTAAATGAGCTTAAATGTTTACATCTGGAGATTAACTATTTGAGTCTGGTTAGCATTTAAATTTTATGGTTGTTTGAAGTATTTAATCTTTAGAAATTTAATTATTGGATAATTGTTAAAGCATTGTGTGTTTATCACATATCTTGCATTGCTTGGGTTATTTGATGATAAGTGATTGTTTTACAAAGTTCATATTACTGCAACATCTAATAAATAATCATTTAATCATTAACTCCATAAAGCACTGGTACATTAGTTTCTAAATCAATCAAGTGCTAAATTACCTTGTTGTGTCTCCCAACCCAACTGATCCATAGTTGGTCTTCATTCATCCCATAGGGTTTACCCCCCTTAGCCTCGAGAGACGGCTTAAACAGAGAAATCGGGGATCAAGGTGACAGCCCCTTGTCTAAGCGTTGTCACACAACCCAGACAACCTATGCGACAAAATTTTTTGGCACCATTGCTAGGGACATCTTATTCTCAGTGTTTCAACGACATTCATCTTCTCATTTCTCATCATTCTCTCATCTTTCTCATCTCTCATTTGAGCTGGCAAATTCAACATTTTTTGGCATCATTTGACTCTTTTCATCACATAATCTTTCGTCATATCAGCGCCTACTCTTCAGTTCGTTTCTTGTTTGGGTGGCGACTCCATTTCTTTTGATTTATTTTTCCCAGACAAAAAGCCTCCCTCATATCAGGCTTTTTATTGCTTTTTGGATCCTAGAATTAGATTCATTGTTTAAGTGGCGACTCCACTTCTTTCATCTCTTGATTTTCTTGAGCAGAGATCTCTTTCTATCATCCATTTGGTCCCTCATTATTCATCATGGATTATACATTTACCCCATGTCATTTTACTAATGATCTCCATGATATTCTGGAAGTGGCCATTTCTAGATTACCTTTGTTCTCGGGTGATGATTCAATCGTTGTTAGAAGGCATTTATGGAGTTTTTATCATATAACGTTCATGTATTGTAGAGTTCCTCAATATAATCATGAAGATGCCAAAATGCATATTTTTGTCCTTTCTTTAGAGGGTCATGCTTTGAATTGGTTTAACAATTATCCTAAGGATTCTTTCACTTCTTTACAAGACATTGCCAATGCTTTTAAAGATAGATATGGTGATCCAGATAGCTCGCCTTGTGCCCCTGAAATTGTGCAACAGAATGAAAGTAATCTTATAAAAGGTCCAACTATCGATGAAAGATTTCAAGACAATTCTTCATATCAAAATGTGCCATCCACCTGTACCATTGCAAATCAAATCCATGATAGTGGAAAAGCAGGAACAAATTGTAAAAATAGTGTTGACAATGAAAAGGAAGATCAAAAGTAAATTATTCAAGAACTAATGCGGTTGGTAAAAAATATGGAGATCAATCAAACTAATTACGCCAATGATGTGAGAACTTTATGCATCCACCTGGAAAAATGTAATAAGGAGATGGAGATCATGAAAATTAAACACTCTAATTACATAACCAACATGCAAAATCAACATGCTACGGAAATTGAGACCATGAAAACTAATCATGACACAGAAATCAGTTTTATGCAAAGCAAGTTATCAGGCTTAGAGGAAAATATGACAACCATGCAAGCAAATCATAAGAAAGAGATAAACTCTATGCAACATTGCTTGCTGACCATAAAGGAAAAGGACAATAAAGTAATAAAAGATATGGAAGCTAACCAAATATGTCTTCAAAATAAGTTATTGACCATGGAAGAAGACCATGCCAGGGAAACCAGTGCTATAAAGGTTGAACACTCTAGTCAAATAGATGCCATTAAAATACAGGTTCAGAAATTTCAACAATGGTCAGAGGATGAGAGAAACCAGGGAGGGTCAACAGATCAGGAGCCTCCTCATCTGTTACAGCAAGCTCCATGATATTATGAGGTCCTTTGTTCCATTGAAAAGTGGATAATTGAAGGTGACCTAGATAAAAGGGAAATTAATAATCAGGTTGATGCTCACATGGTTAATCCACTAGTCATTGAAGATCAAGTTATAACTCATGGCACCTATGAGATTGGTCCATCATCCTTGACAGGGCAAATGCAGAATGAAGAAAGACATGTCACGCATATCTTACATACTTCATCTTAGAACTTTGAAGCAGAAAGGTCCACGTCATTAGTGATACAGCCTGCCACGAAGAAAAAACACAAGAAAAAGAAAACGAGAAGAAGATTTGATGCATCAAACAGCCGCGAGCAACTTGATTTTCGGATAGGAAAAAGTCCTACCATATGCAAAATTCGACATGGCACATCTGATAAGCAGCCGACAGATTTGCCTGAAAGCGGGCAAATGCTCAGTATACACTATATTGAACACATCTGATGCCACGGGGCATCCTCTGTATTTCTAACCCTACTCCTTGTTTTTCAGCATTTTAATTTCTGTTTTAGGATTAGATTTACTTTAGTTAATAAATGAAGAGCATATATCTTTCCTGTGCTTAACGTTATATGATGATTTTTGGATGGACGCTACTTATGTTTTGTTGTGTGTTGCGTGGATGTAGATTCTGGATTCTCACATTTCCACAGTGCAGCAACATGTCCCCAAGTAGAGCGGATGTTGACCACTACGTGTCAACCACCCATAGCAGTACACCCCCTTTTCGCAAAAAGGGACAGCGTTGGATCGATATGTCTGTGCCATTCGATTGTCATCATTAGCCCAATCATGTTATGTTGTAAACCCAGTCTGCATGTGTAAATTGTAAATAATCTTAGCAGATCTGAGTCATGTATGTAAATTGCCTAGGCAAACCTAATTTTCTAATGATAATCTACGTTCCGGAAGGTTTTTTGTCTCACCAATTCATGATCGGCAGAGTTTTCCTTCAGCCTAACCCCAAAGTCCAAATGAATTTTGTCATTAGAATCTCAAGGGAATCCTAGTGTGTTGATCTACTAGATTATATTTGTGTCGCAGAACTGGGTGGTCTATGAGGGTCTATGTCAAATGGGGTTTCCCCCTTGAGATGTAAAATTGTAAAAGTCATGATGTAAAGTGTCTTGAATGTTAAAAAATGTTTTAATCCCCTCATAAGTCCTAAGTCCTAGGTCCTAGGTGATTTTTCCAAAGGCTAAGTTCGAGGATCCAAAAATAAGAAAAATTAAAAAAACAATAAAAAATTAAAGATATAAATAATAAAAATTTAAAAAATAGCTAAATAAATAAAATAAATTTAAAAAATAAATTAAAAAAGATAATTTAAATTTTAAAAAAAAAACAATAATAATAATAATAAAATAAGTCAAAATTTTGAGAAAATAAATGCAAAATTTTAATTTTTAATATATTAAAATGCGTTTAAAATTTCAACGAATGAGATTGAAAGGGATTTTGATCCTCATCGACGGTCGAGATTAGTTTGACATGAAGCACTCAAACTAACCGTTGGGATTTTTTTCCTTTAAATAGGTTGTTAGGGGTCATTTGAGAAGATTGGATCTGAGAGTCGTGTGCTAAAGAAAGCTCTCTTGTAGTCATTTTTTGTGCAATAAAGAAAGACTTTGGGGTTGAAAATCTTGTTGGTGTTACTCTTCTGAAAATGTTGTAAGATGTTTTATTTTTCAGCATAATTTTATTTTCAGCCATTGCTAATAGCTTAATGAAGATTGATCTAGGCACAGGTATCTTGTCAGATCTCTGGGGTTTGAATGACACTTTAGATTCTGAAATATAATGGCAGGTATCTCCATTTGATCTGAATTTCGTTGTTGTTTTCTTCCTCTATTTTAATGGTTGATTTAAGCTGTGCAGGATATCCTTAATTTTACCAGGAGTTAGGGGAAGTTCTCGGTTAAACCAGCCAACTCCCAGATTGCGTTTTCTGAAAGAGCCCAGTCAGTTTTGATCCTGGGCTTATCATTTGAAATATTTTTATGAATACATGAAGGGTTTTTCTGAAGCATCTCACATTAAATTTAAATTCTGAAAATATTTTTGTGACATAACGATAAATCTGGCTATCTAGAGCCTTCAGTTTGTAAATATTGTAATTATTTAGCTGGTTCTTAGGCTTTTCAGGGTTTCATTTATTTTTTGCACTTTCAAGTTCTAGTTGTTTGTTTTCATTGTTAACAGGTTGCAGGTTACAAGTATGAGAAGAAATTTTTGTTTGAAACCAGATCTAGGCCGTGGAGGGTAAGATCTGGCTTCAGGATCAGTTCTTACAGGTTTCTTTTGCTGAAGAGATTCAAGACTCTCCAAGCAATTTGTCTGTTGAGGTTTCATAAAAAATTGTTTTCCAGGAATATCAACCAATAATCTTGCAGTCCAAGGGTTTTGATATCATTCATTTTCAGATCTGAAATTTTTTAACGAGGGTTTCAAGAAATCTGAAGCAGAGCGATCTAACAAAAAAAAATTAAGATTTTAGGGTTTCTGGTGGAATTTCTACAGGTTGATTGGCTACCTGGTTCTTCATGAGTAGAAGAAAATTTCAAATTTGTTTTTTACTGTTGTCTTCTGGAGGATTTTGGAATTATTCTTTACTGTATGATTTTGGGTTTTAAATTCTTCAAATTTGGAAAGAAAATTTTCAAACAGAGATTTGGGAAATCTCTGGGTCTTTTATTGTTGCCTAGGGTTTTAGTTTCGTTGTTGAGGATAAACCCCCACTTCATTTTTCCATCCCCTCCATGCCTCTCGAAATTCGTCCTCACCTACACACATACAACAACAACCAAACCTGCATCGTTCCTCAGCAAGCTGCCCTTCGCGCGCAGTCACTCCATCACCTGCGTATTTTCCATCTGTTGTCAAACACCTGCCCAACAAATCAGAAACACGAATTCGATTTTTATTTGTATATGCTATTTTAAGCTATGTTAGATTTTGTTTTGATTTATATCTCAATTTAGTTTTATTTAGATAAACTTCAGAATTTTTTTTATGTATATATGTTAATTCTTTTTTAGATTTTTAGGCTAGGTCTTTATTTTAAATATGAGTTTCATTTCGCTTAGATAATTTAGATCTTAGGTTTTGTTGTATAGGTTATGCTTTTGAATTTTGATTTAGATCATGGTTTTAATTTTTTATTTAACTTAAAGTCTTTAGTTATAGTGTGTTTATTTAAATTTTAAATTTAAAATTATATATATATATAAAAGATATATAAAATTATAAATATTTAAAAAATAATAATAAAATAAATAAATATAAAAAGGTCCCTTTCATTTCTTTTGTGGATCTTAGTTTAGATTAGAGTTTAGTTTATTTTTTGGTTTAGCCGTTACTTCATTAATTTTTGGTTTTAGTTTTTTTTAGACTTAGATTTCTTTAAGATATTAGATTAAAATTTTAAAGTTTGATTTTAAAAATAATATCAAAAAAAAAAGTAATCCTTAGGGTTTTTATTTTGTTCTATAGTTTAGATTTTTTATTTAGATTTAAGTTTATTTTTAGACTTCAAATTTTATAAAAAATATAAATATATAATATAAATAATAAATATAATAATAATAATAATTTGAAAAAGACTAATTGAAAATTGAAGATTTTTTTTAAAGTCTTTTTTCTGTTGTGATATAGTTAAATGAGCTTAAATGTTTACATTTGGAGATTAACTATTTCAATCTGGTTAGCATTTAAATTTTATGGTTGTTTAAAGCATTTAATCTTTGGAAATTTGATTGTTGGATCATTGTTAAAACATTGTGCGTTTATCGGATATCTTGCATTGCTTGGGTTATTTGATGATAAGTGATTGTTTTACAAAGTTCATATTATTGCAACATCTAATAAATAATCATTTAATCATTAACTCCATAAGGCACTGGTACATTAGTTTCTAAATCAATCAAGTGCTAAATTGCCTTGTTGTGTCTCCCAACCCAACTGATCCATAGTTGGTCTTCATTCATCCCATAGGGTCTACCCCCCTTAGCCTTGGGAGACGGCTTAAACGGAGAGATCGGGGATCAAGGTGACAGCCCCCGGTCTGAGCGTTGTCGCGCTGCCCAGACAATCTATGCGACAACAGATTCAATGACTATTGCGAAGAACATGGAATAAGAAAAAACTTCTCAACACCTAGAACTCTCAGCAAAATGGAGTGGTTGAAAGAAAGAACGGAACTACAGTAAAGATGGCTATAAATTTGTTGCACAAATCCAAGCTAAGTAATATATTTTGTCGTAGTCTAACCAGACTTCTTTTTTGCCCTGAAAATCATAGAAATTCCGGCCATATTTTGATAAAATCCGGCAGAAATTTTTCTAAATCCAAGTTATAGCTATCAAACTTCAATATTTTGGGTGCCCTAGAAGTTTTTGATGGCGCTGAATCCATTTCCACCATCAAAAACATGATTCAAAAACTATTGTTGCAAGATTTTTTTATTCTTTTTCCTGGATTATGGCCACTTTTGGCCATCCAGGCAATTCCTCTGCCTCCCTAGACGACTCCATATATTTTGGGTACATACAGTTGTTCATATTTTGAACAAAGGATTGCTCAAAACCAATAATGACAAGAATCCCTATGCATTTTGGAAGGGATGACCAACAGGGATCAAACATTTCAGAGTATTTGGAAGCAAATGTTACATAAAGAGGGATGACCAGAAGTTAGGAAAGTTCCTCCCAGATAAGATGAAGGCATACCTGTTGTGTACTCATGTAAAAGAAAACCATACAAGTACTACAATATTAGACTCATCAAGATAATAAAAAGCATCAATGTAAAAATTGATGAAACAAACTTCCTAAACACCAAGAAGGAAAACAAAAATTCACACATCTTAGAAGAACAAGAAGAGGAAGAACCAAAGCAAGAGGAAGAAAAAGAAAAGGAAAGCCAAGAAGAGAAGGAGCCAGAGGTAGAACAAGAAGAAGCAGATAATCAACCGGATTTTCAGAAACCTCCCAGGACACCTAAACATTGTGAAAATTTCACCACTGAAATCCTATTGCAGCAACTAGAATTTATTTTTCTAATTGTTAATTATTTTAACAATTTATCTGCTATGGCAAATATCAAATAAATACACTGCAACCTTCACAAATAAAAATTGCGGAAATAAAATAGCGTTGGATCTGAGAAATGCTAGCACACACTATAAAAATTAACATTGTTGTTTTTGGAGAAAAGTCCCCAGAAAAACCCAATGCAGGAAAACCGATGCAGCAGATGAGGGTTTCATTTTATTATGCGGCAATGAAATCTGAGTACAATCTATGGATGCCCAATTGGCAATCCAAACAGCAAGATTATCTAAGGGAATTACCCTTCCTCCACAAGCAATCCCGGCACAACTCCTCTTCAGAAAACTTGTCCTCCTAGGCCCTTTGCATCAACCTCTTTGTTGCTCTGTGAAAACCCTATGATGTCAAGCCTCTGAACTGCCCCTAATGAAGTCATTATGCTTCTCTACTAAGGAAATCGCTTCTCTGGCACTTTGAACCCTCTGCCTAGCATCTGGAACTGAAACGAATTTCTCTCTAGCAAAATCAAATTGCTTCTGAAGCAATTGCACAATCCTCTGCGTTATCTCACTGTGAATAACTCGGCCCCTTACTGCTGCCTCTCCGGATCTGGAAAACTTCCTTCAGATCACTGTCTTTGCCCCTCACTAGCTCTGCTTCATTCTCTAGCTCTTTGGCCACTGTTGTTGCCCTCTGGAAATTAATCTGCCAAGAAAATCAAACTACAGAAGTGTTTTCTCTAAGTACCCATCAACGAATTCTAATAATCCTCTGTTGGGACTCCAACGGCCAAGATTAAATCTTAATCAATGGCTAGGATCATCTTGGAGTCGATTTGTGTGAGTTTCTAGATGATTCGCCCCTTGAGTTAATTAATTCTAATTAATTAACCATATTCCCTAAATTTAGACTTAGGAAATATTTAAAAACTACTTAATAATCTAATGAAGCCATCTCTAGGTGGAATTTTCAGAAATGATTTTTGGGTTTTGGAGATCTCATGTATTATAACCTCTCCACCAAATTTTATGGCTAGAACACATCTGATGCTACAGAAACTAACAAACGTTGGTATCAAAAAAATCATCCACCAAAACAAATCATTGGGAAGAAAGGTGCAAGAATATAAACTAGAAGAAGAAAGCAAGCACAAACACCAAAGCAAGGAGGTTTATCACTATTGTCCACAATTGAACCAAGTAACTTTGAGGAAGCTAAAATGATGAACATTGGATCAAGGCCATGGAAGAAGTAAATCAAATTGAGAAGAATGAGACATGGGAACTTGTCCCAAGACCCAAGAACAAAAATGAGATTGGTACAAAATGGGTCTTCAAAAATGAACAAAATGAAGATGGAAAGGCGACAAGAAACAAAGCAAGGCTATTGTGCAAAGGATATGCCCAAGTTCAAAGGATTGACTTTGAAGAAATTTTTGCTCCAATAGCCAAAATGGAAGCACAATCATAATGCTCTTGGCATATGCATGCTCCAAAACAATAAAAGTGTATTAGATGGATGTAAAATCAGCCTTTCTTATTAGGGAGCTAGAAGAAGAGGTCTACATAGAATAACTAGAAGGATTCTTATTATCAAAAGATGAAGATTATGTTTGTATATTGAAGAAAGTCATGTATGGACTTAAACAAGCCCCTAGAGCTTGGTACTCAAGATTGGATAGGTATTTGCAACAAGAAGGATTCAAAAAGAGAAATGCAGACAATACTCTCTACATAAAGGAAGCTCAAGACATAAAGGAAGTGATGATGATAGATTAAGTCAAAACTTTTCAAAAGACATGTAGAATGAATTTGAAATCTCTTTGCGTGAGGAGTTGACCTTCCTTTTAGGACTTCGGATATCTTAAGCTAAATGGAGGCATTTTCATTTCTCAAAGCAAGTACATCAAAGAAATGTTGAAGAAGTATAAAATGGAAGACTACAAACTTGTGACAACTCCTATGGTCACTGCATGCAAGTTGAGCAAAGAAGATGAACCCAAGGAAGTGGATCAAAGACTCTATAGATCAATGATTGGTAGCCTACTCTAGAGACAACTTCAAGAGCAGATTTATGCAAACAGTTGGACAGGTTGCAATATTTCAAGCAACATCGAAGAAAACTCATCTTCTAGCAGTGAAAAGAATCTTCAGATATGTCAAAGGAACAATAAACTTTGGGTTGTGGTATCCGAAAGAAAAGGAATTGACACAAGTATATATTGTAGCAGCAGCATGTGTACATAGGTCCTTTGAATGAAGCAAACCTTGCAAGATATACAAGTAACATATGATGAGCCTATTCCAATACTTGTGACAACACTACTGCAATAAACATCTCCAAGAATCCAATGATGTGTTCCAAGACCAAGCATATTCCTATCAAGTTTCACTTTCTAGGGGAGCAAGTCATAGAAAAGAATATAAAGCTAGAGTATGTTGGGACAAAGGAACAGATTGTAGACATCTTCACCAAACCACTTCCTAAAGAGACATTTGAGTATCTTAGACAGAAATTGGGAGTAATTCCTGCTCCAAATTGATTTGCACAATCTTCGGCAAAGAAAGACAAGGGGAGAGACAGTGTCAAGAGGAGTTACCCTTTCCCCTTGATGTCAAAGAGGGAGAGAAAGATTAAGAAGCATGAAAACAAGGGGAGGATGATCACAAGGGGAGTATGACGGTAGTCGTTAATGAAAAATGGGGAGATTCTTGAAAGAAGTTTTCAATGATGTCAAATGTTGTTAAAATGAAAGAGAAAGTTACATATTCAAATAGCATATTTCGAAATATTGTTTTTGGATTTTTTATGCCCCATTTGGATACCCTTTTTATGAATGCATTTACACTTCATTTACCTAAGTTCAAATGGAAGTATAACATATATGGTTGGAAAACACATTCTAAGACCTTTCCAACGGTATATGGCACTCCTATCTCCTAACAGATGAGGAGAAATGATTTTTCAAATATTCACTCAACTAGCTCACAAGTCAGCGCAATCTAGACCCCAGATGCACTAAATAGGCATGAGAAGGAGCATATAAATTCATTTGCTCAAGCAAGTTCGAATTTGTTCAAACAAGCGAAGAAAAGGAGTTATGAGTTTCATACCTCGTGAACCAGAAGTGAAAAAGGGTTTTTGGGTTATTTAGGAAAGTTTTTATTTTGTCTTATTTCAAAAGGATTTTTGGCACACATTTTGAATGTTTTTGACCCTGGTTGGAAGGTTCATTGCAGACATTTTCTTAAGGGCCGAATTTTGTCCCCTTTGAAGGCTAAATTTCAGATCTGTGTAGAGAGTTGAATTCCAGTGTGGAAGGTCAAACTTTAGGACTATCCTAAGAGTAGTGACCTATTCCTGTTGAAGCCAAATTGCACAACTGAAGTTATGGTATAAAGAAGCCCAAACTCAGGCCCTTTTGAGGACTAAATCTTGGTGTGTTTGAAGGTAAGTTTTAGGTTTGTTTTGAAGATCTAACACTATCCTTTGTTGAGAAGGCCAAACATTGTGGATGCGATTGAGTTCTAATAAGAAGGCTAAGTTCAAGGATCGTTTGTTGAAGGAAGTATTGTGTTTAGTATTGTGTTGGTGACGAAAAACCAAGGAGTTGGTGCTTCCTTTCAGTTGGTGATGATGAACCAGGGAGTTAGTGCTTCCTTTCAATTGGTGCTCATAAACTAGGGAGTTGATGATTCCTTTCAGCTAGTGCTAATAAATTTGAACGTACTCTTTATACATATGAAGAAAACCACTTTGTAAAAATCAGTGTTTTGAATATTTATCTGCTTTTCTTTATAACTGTGGATGCATTTACAAGTTTTTGAAGTTAAAAATTGTCAATATTGTTTCAACCCCCCTCTCAGTATTGTTGAATATTCCAACACTCAAGTGTAACTAAAGAGGGGGTTGTTTCCACCTCACCAACCTTCTTTTCACTTCAAGTTGGTTCTCCTTTTGCTCTAAGGGGATTTCCCTAGGTTAAGATTTATAGCATTTTTGCCAATGAGTTTCAAGGTGATATGAAAAGCAAACCCAACAAAATGGTTTTGAAAGAATTTTAGGGTATGAAAGATGATAGGAGGATAGGAGACTAATGCCTTTTCATTAGGGTCAAACAAGTCTCAACCAGGTCTCCCTTGAGAAGGCATGAATGGACTAAGAGTGATGACTAGGGTTATCCACTACCAACCCTAGTAGATCCTCCTTTTTCCTTTAACAAGCTCAAAAATAACTTCACATGAAGGTTTTACACTAGAACTCTCCTAGGGTTTACAAGATAGGATCTATCTAGGAACAATACAAAAAGAATGCACCTGCACCACTAGATAAGCACATTTGCATTTAATAACATTCAAAAAATAAATTAACAAGATTTAGAGTAAGAACAATTACTCTAGAAATCATTGTTCATTCATAAACTCTATCCATGAATTGTTGATTTTTCTAGCACACAACTAGAATCAAATTCTTCCTTCTACATGATAACTACTTCTAATGATCAGTTAGCATTAATTACACATAACATTCATTTGAAATCATTAAACAGTTATACAGAAGAAAATGTCAACCATTAATCCATGAAAGAGTAGTAGAAAAATAACCACGAGACAAGAGACACAAAAATTAGGCCTAAGGGCAACGCAAAGCCACAAGGGAATAACCCAGAAATTCTTTCGTATGCGAGAGAGCGAGAGAGAAACAGTTCATAGTTCATCAATACATCAGAAACAACATCAAGAGAATAACCAAACCAATATCCAAGAACAAGAAGAAATCCCAAACCCTCCTCCTGAAATTCCAGCCCTCCATTTCATACTTCTTCCTTCGTTGGATCAAAGATGAGCAAGACAAAGTCGATGTGTACAAATGATGGAGCAAGGCTCCTTTATATAGTGATCAAAGCAAGTTGAATGGGTGCCTTCTAAGGGCCCAATTGACCTAAATAAAAAGATGGCCGACTTGAATATTTTAGGAGGGAAAATATAAATTTGAATTTTCAAAATTCTTCACATGATGAAAATACCAACCATGGCTACCATAATTTCCAACATGAATCATGAACACATTGCAAAGTTCACCCAAAAAATATCTCCTCAATGACGAGCATTAGCCTTCCACCAATAGCACCAAATCCAAGACAAAAGAACTCCAAAGAAATTTCAAAATTTTCTAATGGATTTCTCCCCCAATCCAACCATGAGAAAATAATGAGGAAGTGCATCTATATTTATAGGAGATGCTCAACTTCCCTTTACGTTAAAGTACTAATTTCTTAAGTGAAAGCTCCTAATCTAGCCTATGGAGGGGTTAAACCCCTCTTCTTTAATTAATTAATCTAAAGAGAAAATGGAGGGCTTTTACAAGCCACATGTACAAAACCAAAATGAAAAAAACCCTAAAAGTGTGATGTATCCTTGACTAAAGGAAAACCAAACTTTAAAGTCCCACATTAGCCTCGGCCCTCCATAGGACCTCCAAATGTGTCTAATTCTCCCATCAATTATGCAAATCACACACCTCTAAATCCTTCACATCGACATGTGGGCCAACATGCACCTTTGCATACCCTTCCAAGGCAAATTGTCCATCCTCCAAAGGCTTCCCCAAGGTGTGTTGTCCACAAGCCATGAACATCTACCATCCCAATATACTACAAGATAGACAAATGCCCCTTCAACATGAACACTTTTCCTCCAAAATCACAAATAAGACCTCTCAAAAGTGGTTGACCATGTCCAAATATGTAATTCAAGTCAGCTATGTTGCCTCAAAATTTAACAAGTCTCGTGAGAGGGCTCACAAGACAAGAGTTGGACCAAGGGACAACACCATGAGGTGGACCACTGTCATCACAGCTCACCACCTCCTATTCTTTAGTGGAGTTTCACCACAAGGGAGGCTTCCCTGTATTGGTCACCAAATAGCTATTCAGAGTATATGGCTTAGAGGTGACAAAGGATAGGATCAAGAACGGCACTCAACTTAAGGACAATGTTCAATCCAACAAAGTTAAGGTAAAGCATGTCCTCCAAGAGGCCTTTCTAAGACACTTATTGTTAATTTTTCACAATGTTCTATGTTGATATAATCACTTAAAACAATTTCATTCACACCAGTAACAGTTAAGCAATTATAGATAGAGCAGTAAATAGTAATGCACAATAGAAGATAGCCAAACACAATGAGACAAAAAGATTTTGGTCAAAGACTAGGGCAAAACCCCACAAGGAGGAAAACCCATAATCAAATCTTCTTCATCTTAGTCAATCAATGTTCAGCATGAGATACATAGTCCAATACTACATCCATAAATTAGTCAAAGTCAAAGCTTTAACTCTCCAAGTCAAAAAGGGCAAAATCAGTCAAATGTGAGAGAGAAGGTCAAATCTAGTCAATGATCATACTTTGCAATAGAGGGCCGAAATTCGTCCTGTCGAAGCTCGATCAACCACAGTCAACAACTTGCAATTTTTAGTCAAAGTCAACAATTAAGCCTCCCTAGAAAACTTCGATCAACCCAGTAGAATATTTTGTTTTCTTTCCTCAATCGAATCTTTGTAAAATAGAGTCAAAGTCTCCTGCAACTTCCCGTCAAATTCCACAGTCAAACCCTAGTCAAATCCTGCAGTCAACCTCAGAAAATGCGCCTAGAACAGTGGTCAAACAAAGTCAAAGATTTTGTCAAAGTCTCCAGCAATTTCTGCCTTCCAAGATAGTTAAGAACCTAGTCAAAGCAACAGAGAAATAGCCCAACTCAAAGAAAGTCAACATTGGTCAACGCAAGTAGAAACAGATCAGAAAGTCAACTCAGTCAAACAAAAACGTCCTCATTCTGCTTTGCATGTGAGCTTGCTCTATGATTTTCTGATCAGATGTGATGTTATGTGTTGGATGCCAAATGAGGGTCAATGAATGGTCTATTTATATTTGTTTAAGGAGTACCCTTTTCCACTATGCGGTTGACTTGTCATCCTTCAATGGGCCAACTTGGTCAAACATCAAATAGTAATTTTTCTTTGTCCAATTTGAAATTTATTTTGGAGAAGAATGGTTCCTCCTTGGGGTAGTTGGGCTCCTCCATGGGGAAATTCATCCTATACCTGCCAATTTCCAACACTCCCTCTCAGCTAGAGAGGAATTTTGGGCTTGCACCATAAGTCTCATCTCGGATGTATATGTCTCAACATAAGAGATGCCCATCTCATCTCATCTCATCTCAACTGAACAATGATGACTCGATCCATAGAAGAAGAAGAATGGTCCACACAAAAATAAGGGAGATTGATTTACCACAACCAAGTACATGGGAGTCATAAATGACCTTAGTAAAGAACACACACATCATATGTCCATTGACTGATCCTCACCCAACGTGATCCTTAGTAATCAAGTGGTAGAAAGCCTACAACAAATACTTAGGGAGATCAATTTACCTTAACCAATTCCATGGCAATCGCTTCCGACATTGGTAAAGATCACACACACCTAAGTCTCCTCACCCACTGGCCAGATGGGTGACAATTCCAGCAAGCTTAACCATCTCAATATGGCCCTTAGTCAATAAATACACGAAGGTAACTTGTGGGTAAAATACATGCTGGGGAATGTACTCAACCAAGTCCATGGCTTCAAGGAGTACCCTCACACCCAGGAGCCTCGCTACTCATTCCCCCTCACCAAGTTTATGGTTAGTCGAAAGATTGGGGGAAGGGCATATGCTCAATATTCTCAATCAGCAGCATTCCCTCTTAGGGAGGGATACATTCTACTACACTCCAAGCTACTCTCTGAAGAATAAGAACTTCGCTTTTGGCGAAGGCTTGATGAGAGTGTATGCAACCTGCTCATCTGTCGAGATGTATTGGATCCTCACTATTCCTCTCTGTACCATATCCTTGATGTAGTGGTACTTAATCTCGATGTGCTTCGACTTGTCATGGAATACTGGATTATCTAAAAGTCATATCCTGCTTTGATTGTCACAAAATATCACAGTCATATCTGGCACATAATCAAACAGCTTTGCAAAGAGCTTCTACAGCCACACTACCTCACAGCTAACCATACTAGCTGCAATATACTCTGCCTTAGTTGCACTGAGAGCAACAAATTTTTGCTTCCTGCTCATCCAAGAAATTATGGCAAATGCAAAGCTAAAACAACACCCTAATGTGCTCTTCTTGTCAGTAACGCTCCCAACCCAATCTACATACGTATACCCATGAGATCTCAAATCATCACCGGAGGCATATCTCAATCCATAATTGATCATCCCATGTAGATATCTCAACACATGTTTTGTGGCCACCTAGTGAGCATGCAAAGGTTCCATCGTGAACAAGCTTCAAGTTGTTAATAGAAAAACATATATCTAGTCTTGTGTTGACTAGAAACATCAGAGCCCCAATCAGTTGTTGGTACATAGAAGAATCCACTAGTTTTGGCCTCGCAACTACACCACATAACTTCTTGAAGTTTGCCTCCATCGGTGGCCATGGATTTACAGTCCACCATCCCAAATCTCTCCAACAGATTGACAACAATCTTTTCTTGAATAAGGAAAATATCTCCAGGTCTTTGTCACACCACTAAGCCCAAGAAATAGTGCATCAACCTAAGATCTTTCATCTCAAATTCGGAGGCAAGCTCCCTCTTACACTGGATGATCAGAGGCTCTACTCTTGTCGTGAACAAATCATTAACATATAAAACTAAAATCAAAGTCATACCTTGGACAACCTTGAAGTAGAGTTTCGAATCAGCATTGCTTCCATTGAATCCCACCTTCATCAAGTACCCATCGATCTAAGCATACCAAGCCCTAGGGGCTTGATTCAAATTTCAATCCATAGAGGGCTTTCTTCATTTTGCAAACATGGATTTCGATGTCATGTTCCTCAAATCCCTACGGTTGCTCCAAGTACACTTCTTCCTTGAGTATGCCATGAAGAAAAGTTGTCTTCGCATCCATATGTTCAATACTCCAACATGATGTGCAACAAGAGAAATAATAGACCGGATGGTAGTGTATCGGACAACAGGTGCAAATATCTAATCATAATCTTCTCCGTCTATTTGGGAGAATCCTCTAGCCAAGAATCTCTCTTTGAACTTCTCAATGCTACCATCAACTACATGTTTGATTCTATATATCCACTTGGAAGTCACAACAAACTTCCCCTTAGGTCTCGAAACAACCTCCAATACACCATGCTTCATGATAGATTGATATTCTTCGGCCATGGCATCTCCCCAAACATGTTCCTTCGCTGCTTCTTCATAGTTGCAAGGTTCAAATTGTATGATGTCACTCATCAATGCAGCATATCCCTAATATTTGCGAGGTTGCTTACTCTCTCTGAAGGTGCCTCTAGGGGAAGAATGTCTCTATCTATCTGTAGAGTATCACAAAGCCACAAGGGTCTCTTCCTGGTGGGAGGATCACAAGGAGCAGGATCCAAAGGTGCCATAGTCTCATCTAGAAGTTCAAGCTCGAGCATGGATGGCTTTGCATCTAAAGGCATAGTATCATCTCTTCTCTCAGTGTCAAGAGGGATAGGAGAGTCCCTTGCTTTTCCAATGACAACATCTTCATCAAAGCTCACATCCCAGTTGAACTCAATGTTCCTCTAACCTGGCACATATATTATGTAAGCTTTAGAATTTTCACAATAACCAACAAAAGTAGCTTTCTTTCTTGAAGCCTCTAGCTTTGACCTCTTCTCCTTTGGTACATGAAAGTAGATAGGATAGCCAAATATTCTCAAGTGTCCAACTTTTGGTTTCATACCTGTAAATATTTCTTTACGAGTCTTCTCTTCCAAGGCTTGATGAGGACTCCTATTTTAGACATTTATAGCAGTATTTGTTGCCTCTCCCCACAAAAACATAGGAAGATTTTGATCATGAGTCATGGTTTTGGTTGCTTCCAAGATGGACCTATTCTTCCTCTCAGCAACTCCATTTTGTTGAGGGTTGTATGGAATAGTCACCTTGATCTTAATCCTAGCATCTCTGCAAAAATCTTTAAAGTCATTTGAAGTGTATTCACCTCCATTATCAATCCTCAAGATCTTGATCTTCTCTCTAGTTTGATTTTCCACCAAAGCCTTAGAGTCCCTGAAAATGTCGAAAACCTCATCCTTCGTCTGTATGTAGAAGATCCAAGTTTTACGAGAGAAGTCATCAACAAAGATCACATAATATAAGTATCCTCCAAGAGATGTCACAAACATGGGCCCACAAAGGTCAGAATGAATGAGCTGAAGAATCTCTTTAGATCTGTTGCTACTAGAAGAGAATGGTCCCTTGACATTCTTTCCACTAGCACATCTCTTACATACACCTTCATGATCAACCCGAATCTGGGAATTCCTAAAACCATCCTGCTCAACTCAAGCAAAGCCTTGTAATGAAGCTAAGCAAATCTTAAGTGCCAAACCTCACACTGATAAGTGGTATCATGGCCCAATGCTTGAACTAGTCATCCACAAACTCTGTATAGACCTTCATTTCTAACACCAAGTGTGAAAGTTGCCCTCAAGTTAGATCTCCTTTGCCAAGCAAGGACTTTTCCATTAATGAATGCAACTCTAAATCCTTGGTCTTCCATGGTAGAAATGGAGAGAAGATTTTTCATCAAGCTCAACACATACAACACATCTTGCGGATGAGGGTTTCACCAGAATCCAAATGAAAAAGAACAGAGCCAGGCCCTTTGACAAGATGAGTAGAATTATTCCCAAGTATAATTATCAAATTAGACTACCTCTCAACCAAATTTGAAAGGATTTCACAATGCCTAGTAAAATATCTAGATGCCCCACTACGCACCAGCGAGTTATTAATGCTATCTGAAGATGAGCTAGAAACAGTAGCAACAAGATAAAATTCAGATTGATTATTAGCAACATTATCAACATATCTTGCGTTCTTGGACCTCTTTTGAGGCCGCTGAGATTCTTCAACACTCGCATGGGCAGTGGGGCATCCTCTTCTCCTTCTATTGTTGAAGTTGTTGTTGTTGCCATTGTTGTTCGAACTGGGCCTTTGAGCATTTCTTCTATCAAGACAATCTCGATTTATGTGGCCAAATCTGTCACATCTATAACAATGGACATTGGACAAGTCCCTTCTATTATTGTTGAACATTGGAGTTGGCTTCTTTGACTTCCATTTCGAAGGTCTTCCTTTCCCTTTTCCTTTATTGACATTGGTTGCAAAGATTGTAGGTTCTCCCTCTTCCTGTCTCTGAATTCTTCCTCTGAAAATGAGCTTGTATTCTTTCCAAAAAGTTCATCAAATGAACGGAGCTCTTTTCTGCAACCAATGCTTGTAATGAATGTCTCCCAAGACATGGGGAGTCCTCCAAGGGTCATTTTCACAAGCTCTTTATCGAGTATGATTTCTCCAATGGAAAGAAGTTGATCTCTTATTTGAGAGATTCTCATGAAGTAGGTTTTTATAGATTATGGCGTGGGCATCTTGATGTCACAAAGTTGACTCTTCAAAGAAATGACCTAGCTGAGATTGTTGACCTCATAAATCCCAATCAATTTGTCATACATCTCCTTTGACCTCTTCAGTTTGGACACATAGGTGATGAGATGGTCTCTAAGAGAGTCAATGATGATCTTCCTGGCCTTAATCTCACCCTTCTTGTACATGGTTTTGACACTGGCATTGGCATTCTCAGGAGGTTCAGCTAATTGGTTGTGCACATATTCTATCAGATCATTCTCTTCAATGGTAAGATCCAATCTAGTCCTCCATGCTACAAAGTTGGAGGCAACATTTAGCTTCTCTTCAATCTTGAAGTAGGAGGAAGTCATCTTACCCAAGAAATTTGATCACTAATCAGCAAGAGAAGTGTCTCAAAGTGGTGTTCTCTGCTTTCCGATGGCTAACCTTCACCTCAGCTCTGATACCAAGTTAAGTGTTCTATGTTAATATAATCACTTAAAACAATTTCATTCACCCCAGTAATAGTTAAGCAATTATAGATAGAACAATAAACAGTAAAGCACAATAGAAGAGAGCCAATAACAATGAGACACAAAGATTTTGGTCAAAAACCAAGGCAAAACCCCACAAAGGGGAAAACCCAGAATCAAATCTTCTTCTTCTTCGTCAATCAATGTTCGGCATGAGATACATAGTCCATAGTACATCCATAAATCAGTCAAAGTCAAAGCTTTGACTTTCCAACTCAACCAAGACAAAATCAGACAAATGAGAGAGGGAGAGAGTCAAATTTGGTCAATGATCACAGTTTGCAACAGAGGGCCAAAATTTGGCCTATGGAAACTCGGTCAACCAAAGTCAATAGCCTACAATTTTTGGTCAAAGTCAACAGTCAAACCTGCCCAGAAAGCTTCGATTAATCCAACAGAATATTCAACCTTCTTTCCTCAGTCAAAACTCTATCAAATAGAGCCAAAGTCTCCTGCAACTTTTGGTCAAATTCCACAGTCAAACGTTGTGATCAAACCCTAGCCAAAGTATGTGATCAACATCAAAAAATGTGCCCAGAACAGTTGTTAAACAAAGTCTAATGCAATTACGACTTTCCGAGACAGTCAAGAACTTCTTATCTTATTATTATGTTTGTTTTTCATCAAACAGCTACCAAGAACAAGACGAACAACAGTACACAAGATATACGCTGCAAGCTAGGGCCAAAACCTCTCCACTTGAGAGGAAAACCCATAAATCTCTTCTCTTCTTATAGATTCTTCAATTGATGAATTCCAAGACCAAGACCAATACCCTGCCAAGACCAAGCCCAACCTCTCCTGATGATGTGCTTCCTTTGTCCAAGTCAAAACCAGTCAAATCTCTTCCAGCAACACAACTTCCACCCCCATCTTCAGAATTTCGGCCTCTACTGCAAGTCTGAAATTTTCGGCCCGCAGCAACTACTACTGCATCCACACGTGTTACCACAATTTAGCCTTCCAAGGCCTCCCACCAACTTCGCTTGTTTTGCTTCCTTGTCTAGGGCTAGAAGGTGACCTAGTAGGCCCTTCTCCCAGCAACTTTGATCCTCTTTCAGCAAATAGAGAATTTCGACCTTGAAGTAGTAAAACCCTAGCCTTACTTCTTCACACATGTGAGATAGAATTAGCCCAGAAACTTCTTCCTTCTTCGCTAGCCTTTTGCTACTCCTTCGCTTGAATGTGATGTCAAGTGAATGTGTCTCAAGGAGGTCGAGTTCCCTCCTTTATATATGCTTCTTAAGGTGGCTGTGGCTCCTCAAAATAGGCCGACTTCTCAACTACTAGGCCTACTTGGTCTTGAAGGGTATTTTGACACTTTTAATTACAAAAATATTTTCTTTCCAAGTTACAATGTGCCCGATGGGGTCTTCAACTTATGACAATGACTCTTTTGACTTCTTGGCCTCAAAAAACGCCAAGAAGCACTCAATGGGTGCTTGACCTCTAAAATAAAAGACCTTAAGCATGAAACCCATGCTCCAAAAATAACAATAATAATTTTTCTTTCATTTTACAAAATACAAGAATCAAAAGTACATTTCATATTTATGAAGACCGAAACTAGTTACACATTTTTCAACAGGTCAGACCTAAGATCTGATCTCATGTTTCGACCTATTAACTGTCTTGCTTCTAATGCTATTTGCTGATTAGTTTTCCCAGTAATGTCTTCAAGAGGCATCATTTCTTTCATTTCCAGGTAAGTCTTTCAGCTCCAGGTGAAGCTAATCTATGCAAAATATCAATAACGCTGGACCACATTTCAGCAGACATTACAAGAGGCTTCGCTACCTGCATGATCTAAGTTGATACCTTGCTTTTTCTTCATTCTGATAACTGAACATGTCACCCCAGAAGAACAGGGAAATCAACTGACCTCAAGACAGGAAAACTGAGAGGACTTTGCAATAAACCTGAAAGGCCTTAGGGGGAGCTGTTTAAAACCTTTACATCCAAACCCCACTGTTGCATCAGTGCTTCCAACTCTGTATCCTCTAGCATCCCAGCTCATATTCTATTGTGCAAGGTCTAAGTTAATTTCTGAAGCTTTGATTCTGCAAACTGCTATACTGATACCAATTTTAGATCTTCAGCCGAGTCCCAATTGATATCCTCAAATATCATTCCAATGTCACTTGGTGGAATCACATCAGCCAGAAGTTGTCTTAACAACATCCTTGAGTGACCCTTTGGAACCCTGTGACTCATTTTGAATACCTGTAATATGCTCAGTCCATTATGAACACTGTCACTAGCGATGAGAAGCTTTCAATCTCTCGCACCTCGTTCACAATTCTTCATAAAATGGTGGCTCAAAGGCCATCCAACAGTTTTCTTTGCACTATCATTTGTAAGAGCTGGATCCCTGCAATCACACTTTTGAATCTTATGCATCGCTTCAGGATTCCTAGCATGATCCTTTGCTGCCATATCATACCCTTTTTTCTTCAAAATTTCACTAAAAAGGAAAGTTATGATGCACCTCAGATCCAAGAGTGCCCTAATGATAAAGTGGTGGATAACAAGGCCAAAAGAAACAAAAGAAAGCATGGTGGATACAAGCAAGGGATTAAAGATGAAGAGAAGAATGATCTCTAACAAACCATTTCGAACCATCTAGGCCATAATCATTATGTATTTGAAAAATGTTGGTGTCAACAACAAATACACATTCAAAAATTAAACTACCAATGCCTAAACAGACAACACACAAGTCAGCGTAGAGTTGACAAAAGTAGTCAAAGGAAAATCCAAAGAAAATAAGAAAACAATTAAGATGTAAGCAACTTAAGCAGCCTATATCATAACATAACCCAAGTATCAAGCAGAGGAAACTCTAAGTAGAAAAGAGAAACATGGCAGAGAATATACCTTGGGTTAACCCAGGAAGATTCAACAAGTAAAAGAAAGAGCAATGGAGGCTATGTATTCTTCAAACTTATTTGGGAGCAGCTTAACGCATAGAGCTTCAACCATTTATAACACTTGTCTTCAGTGGAGACCAAAGGTTTCAATTGAAATCCCAATGGATCAACTACTTATCATAGTGCAAAATGAATTGACTGGAAATACAAAAGCTTCAGGTAGCAATATGCTAGGTACCCCACCAGGAGCCCCTTCGGTTTCAGCACTTCCAACATCAGCATCAATATCTATATCAACCAGTGTTCACATAAGCAACAATACCATTAGCACCTGAGAATATCTCATTTGAAGAATTTATGAATAACTTACCTCCATGATTATGTGATGTATTCAGAAACTTGCAAGACTTCAAAATATATTTTTTCTGTTCCTCTTCTTTGGCATGAAGAAGTTTTTAATGTCGGAGAAATGTCATAGGCAGCATCTTTCTGAAAGTTTCTTCATCACATAATCCTCTGAATTAATTTATTGTTCTGAGATCCAGTTCGCTTTCATCAATCGGATATTGTCAATCCATGGTTGAAAAGCATTAGTGGGCCATACGGTTATATCGTGTATCCTACCACTGTTCAGTGATCTGGATCAGCCAATGGATTGATCCAACCTGTTAATTAGACATATATAACCATTTATTCAACTGTATTCATCTATAAATATCAGTTGCATATTATCATAAAGGTTGGAGGTTCAGAGCTTGATAAAGAATTTTTGAATCCTTTGGCTGCCATATTGATTAAATCCTTCTCTTCCATTACTTATGTGTATATGTATATTTAATATTTATATTACATTGTATATGTTGAAGTGCACAATTATGAACGCACCATTTTTTCCTGGTTTTAAACTTAGCATGCCAATGATAAATGAATACATAAAATCGACTACACTTCTATGATCTATCCAAGAATACAACAGCTGGATTTTACTTTGAATTTCAAATATCTCCAATTCTTTCTTTTATCTTTGATCAACGAAGCACCATTAGCCATGCATTGATGACATACCTCATCCTGCCACAAAGAAAAGAAAGCAAACAATGAGCTAGTCTCATCCTCAAAAACATACACCTGATCTTCCAAATAATGGATAATGCTGAAATCCGCAAGCACTGCCATATCACAAAGAGAGCAAACAAAATAAGAAAACAACAGTCCCCAAATAGTGCAAAACGCCAATGCCACATACCCTAAAATAAAGCTGAATACTGATCCCCAATATATCGCCAACAACATTTAGCAAACTCACACTCCCAGAAAATATGCTTCAGTGTCCAGACAATCACATACCAGACAAAGCCATCAAAAGGACCACTCTTAGTGAACAAAGCCTTGGATGGGATCTCTTAATATATCACTAACCAAGCATAAACCAACCTACAAGAAAGTTGAACAAACCAGACACTATGAAACTGGCAAACCCCTCTAACCTTTGAATCAGTGGATACCCACCTCGCATCTAGAACCAGTGATAACAAATGTCACTAACAAAGCACCGAATATAGATGATGGGAATCATACTGGAAAAATGGGCAACCAAAGCTCCACCCCCAATCCCTCCAAAATGGTCTAGGCACCCCAATATTCACAAGAAGATTCTCAGTCCAGATCTTCAAATGAGATCTTACATGCTTAATTTCATTTGGCATTTGGCAGTGTACACATTTTGATCCCAAATACAGATTACTCCTTTCGCTATCATAATTTGATATTCTTTGTTAGATTTTTTTTTCCCTTGGAAAAATTTGGGCAGATCAACCCCGAAGGGAATCTTTTAAAGCCCGTCGGCCAGACTAGCAGGGCCTAACCCCAAGGGCATCGAGGAAAATTGACCATGTGACCTCCCAATCGGCGAGGTACTTAACAACGGGGACTCAACCAGTTGCGCTAACCCTTGGGGCTTTGATATCCTTTGTTAGATATTGTAATGATGATTTCATTTAATGTGATAATTGATAATGTAATAAAGTGGAAATAAGTCATATGTAATAAATAACATTTATGTTATATGTAATTATGAAATTAGGTGTGTGGTTAGTAATGAAAATAATTGAACCCCATATATATATATATATATGACACTATCTTATATAAACAGACACACATTGATATAATACATCTCTCTCATTTAGACTCTCTTGTGTATCTCTGATATCCTCTATTCTCTGTAGCATAGTTTAACATGGTCTCAGAGCCATGGGTGATTGTGTCTAGGGAAAGCACAATGAAAGTATCAAGACAAAGTTTGGCACATACACAAGCTTGGAGAAAGAGAGAATTGTAGGGGTGAAAAAGGAAATCAAACCGTTCAAGAGACATCATAAGACAGCCACCTCGAAAATGTTGGAAACGTTCAGAATGGAAGATTGTAATCTCAGCAAAACACCAAAGAAGCTAAAATTACAAATTTTGAAAGGATGAATCTAACATAGCAAATGGATGGATTTATCGTCAACTTCTAAAAAGATTGATTTATCTTACCACAACTAAATCAAACATAACTTTCGCAATTGGACTGTTATCAAAGGTTTTTAAACTGTACCAGGGAAAGACATTGGGATGCAGCAAAGGGAGTACTTAGATACAAAAGTACTGATAGCTTGGTATTATATTGGAGAATAATGATAACATCACTTTGAAAAGTTTTTCAGATGCAAAGTGGGGAGGTGATATAGATGAAAGGAAATCTACAACAAGTTCCTTTTCACTTGCTTGTGGTATGATTTCGTGTGCAAGTAAAAAGCAACCCTCAGAACCACTTTCAACAACAAAAGCATGATACAAAGCAGTTGTTGGAGCAACTTGTGAAGCAGTGTGGTTATGTAGAACTGCAAGTGATTTAACACTCCCACAAACACAGCCCACAACTTTACACTGCAACAACCAAACAACCATCAAGATGACAAAAAAAGTGATTTATCATTCGAAAACAAAGCATGTTGAACTTCAACATCACTATATCAAACGAAAAGTGCAGAGCAAAGAGATAGAGTTGATTTACTGCAAATCCCAAGATCAAGTGGCAAACATCTTCACCAAAGCACACAAGAGGGAAAGCTTCAAAATATTTTAATGAGTTGTAGAAAATGAATCACCATTAAGAGAGGATATTAAATATTGTAATGATGCATTCATTAATGCATTAATTAATAATGTAACAAAGTGGAAATAAGTTATATGTAAAAAAATAACATTTATGTCATATGTGATTATGAAATTAGTTGACTGATTCCTAATAAGAATAACAGAACCTCCTAGATATATATACAATGCCATACCAGACACACATTTTGATATAATACATCTTTCTCATTCAGACTCTCTCACGTGTCCCTTATATTCTCCGTAGCATAGTTTAACATCCTGAAATTCTAAATCATATAAAAAATTATTCCCTTCAAATGGCAAATCTAAATCCATTGCAATGCACCTTATTCCAAAATCCGTTACCTACCTCTATCATATCCTCTTCTTTTTGGTATCAACTTCAATCACCTCACATTCTATGATATTATCAAAAAAATTATTTTCTCTTAAAGCAACTCTAGCTTCCTCATCAATTGGCCCAATTATATTCTCATTTCTCTTTGTTATCATTTCCTTTCCATTTGACTGCATGCCTCTACTTAGCTTTGACCAAGATCCACCTTATCTTATGCTTCATTTTTAAGGTCATATTCCGAATTAGGTCCACTTTTTAATGACTATCATTCGAACTTGATCTATGACTCACATTTCTAGCTTCTTTGTCTAATTGAAGAAGACCCTCTTTGATCGTCATATAGTTTTCAGAGGAGGAGAAATTGAGATCACCAACACTTACACATATCTGAGAGTATAGTTTACAGGACCTTGCTTTAGTCTATGGCATGCACTTCAGCCTCAAGTCAGCAATGGCTAAAGATCCTTGGCCCTTCTTAAGAGATAGTGATTTTGGAACCATTTTCACGACATCACTCAAGATGTCTCTCATGGGCACCTTTGTCCAGCCAAAAGTTTTGTATCATTTTAAGGTTTTGGAATCTGGTTTACTGGAGTCTGATAGGTCTTCAACAAAGAGAATATAGATCATCCTCCTCTGTCACATCATCAAATGCAAGCACCAAATCCCTCAACCCATCATCCTTACAAAGTTTGGTGGTTCGCCCTTAGAGGCAATCATTGGTATTATCTCACCCATACACTACACTTCAAATTTCATTAACATAGATAAAGGATGAGACCAGTGTCTATATTTGGCCTCCTATTCATCAGAGTCTATTGCATCAACCAATACTCCGGGTCACTCTCGTTGCAAGTATGCAGGGCTCTTGAACCTATACCATATGTTGGTATTACAATGGACAACCTTTCTTCATTTAGAAATTCCCTTGTTGCACCTGGCCACCTCTTACCTACTATTACCCACCCAAGAAGGTGATCCCTAGGAGAAAAAGTTTTCTCCCATTTGGTCTAGTTTGCCAACCAGCCTCCCTATGAGATCTATAGATAGCTAGCCTCAAACGCCCTCCATCTATTATCCAGTCAGTGCTTTGTAACATCTAGCTTACTTACCAAATGAAGGTGGAGCATACATTATTAGGTACATTAACTATTTTTGTAATGAAGTGCTTTCATTCAATGTTTAAGAGCATATTGGTTGGCTCACAAGTTAAGTTGGATATATGATCTGGAATGGATCATATATTATTTGTTATCCATCTTGATTCTTTTAGAGCAGAAAAAGTGGAGGAATCAACTCATAGGATCATTTTCACCAGTAGGTCGCAATTTGGTGATTAGGGTTTGAAACCTTCCAGAACCAATTTGATCCATCAAAAGAACATTTTGGGGATAAAACATTCTCGCTTATGCGCCACACCCCCTAGCGCTATTCTACACACATATACTTTTTTAACAACATAAGAATCGCCTCAATACGAGTTTGTACGCAAAAGTTGTGCCACCCAGAAGTTGACCTTCCTGCTTTGACCATCATGATTCCAAATGATGCCACATCAGCCCCCATTATTCATGGAAAAGGAGCTAGCCATGTGATCATGATGAAGAAGACTCTAGAAAATTCGATATTGTAACTCTAGTTAAGAGTTCAAGGATTCAAACTTAACCACTAGTAGGTTGCCAAGTTGTGTTATAACCAGGTCACTGGGAGGAAACGAGGTTCCATTCTATTGGAGAGCAATTTGTTCCATAGATGACCAAAGTAGCTAAGAGTGGATAAAGAGAGAGCAAACTGAGAGGGTTCATGCATTGTCACAACCCATAAGCCACAGGTCTCACTTCTTTATACTTGCACCCATTTCTATTCAGAGAAAGCGAGAGGAGAGAAACCTCAACTTCCAGCTGTGTTTTCTATGTGAAAAATTCTAAAATAGAAATCCTACTGTAGTGATTAATATGATTTCTTCTATCTAATACCTCATCAATAAGTTATCTATTGTATTCTTACGGCAAATATCGAAACATATTCTACTGCAACCTTCACAATTAAAACATTGTAGAAAGTAAATGTAAGTAAAATGTTGGCACATATACAAACACAATGACACGGTTGTTTTTGGACAATTGTCCCCGGAAAAACGCAATGCGGGAAAATCAATGCAACAGATGAGGATTTAATTATTCTTCAATGAAAATTATCATGTACAAATTACACCC
Source organism: Pinus taeda (assembly GCA_000404065.3). Taxonomy (NCBI): domain Eukaryota; kingdom Viridiplantae; phylum Streptophyta; class Pinopsida; order Pinales; family Pinaceae; genus Pinus; species Pinus taeda. The sequence goes on along the minus strand of APFE030477297.1, from coordinate 154,923 downwards.
AATAGTATAGAGCAATGCTTTCTAAGAAAAATTTACAGACGTTCCTAAACAAGTATCTGACCCGAGAGAGAGGTTCCTCCACCCTCTGCGTCTCTTTGGCTTGCCCGACATCACTTTCTCTGGCCTCTCAACTGGCCTGTGCAATCCCTAAGTCACTCAAGCCAACGCCGCCTCTCCCAGCGTCAATCTACCCAACTTGTCCCTTCTATTGCTCTGCGTCTTCATCCTTGTCTCCTTGACTGATGTTGAACCCTCTTTGTCTCTCCTCCACCTGCAACTCTCCCTCTAAAGCAATTTTCTCTAGCCAAACTTCAACCAGTGAGAAAATCGATTTTACTTGGGCAACTGAGTATTTTCCTAGTGTGTTATCCAAATGACCATCAAGCCCCTTCTTATATCTTTATGTTTGGCAACCAATGGCCTAGATTAAATCATAATCAAAGGCTCAGATCATTTTGGCTTGATCCGTGGCTTTTTCTAGAAGTTTCACCCCTGATTAGATTAATACCCATTAATATTTTAATTCTCCTAAGTTTAGACTTAAGAACCCCATTAAAAATATTAATTATTTTAATAAAATCATTTCTGGGTGAAATTTCCCAAAACGCTTTCTAGCTTCTTTGGAATACATGTGCTCAAGCCTCCTTGCAAACTTTGAGATCTAGAGCACATCTGATGCTACCCCAAATCAACGCTCCCTCTTAGCGACGAATGTGCTCTAGCAATATACTGCTACTGCATACTGCTCTGACTCTGAAGCATTGTCTTTTGCACTACTGATCTCTGACATGCTATCCACTAACTAATGCGATGTTGCTACAACTGTATTGTTGCCTTTGACACTACCAATGTCAATGCTACATCTGTACTACAACTCCCTCTAAATTGTTGCATTTGTGTTGATGTTGGCACTGCCACTACCAACTATCTCTGCATTGCAACTTGCTGCTGCTACTGAAACGAATTTTCAATCATACCCAACTGCTCTCTGAACTGAGTAAACTTAGCCCTTTCGAGAGCCTTTGTGAGTATATCAGCCACCTTCTCCCCTGTGGGAACATACTATAGTTGTACTGCCCCACGCTGAACATAATCTCTGATAAAGTGACAACGGATATCTATATGTTTCGACCGATCATGAAATACTAGATTCTCAGAGAGTTTGATGCAACTCTGATTATTGCAGTAAACCTTGGTCGCCTCCATCCTTTTCCTGAATAGGCTCACAAGCGATTTTTTGAGCCATATGGCTTCACACGTAGTTGTGCTAGTTGCCATATATTTTGCTTCTACTGAACTCAGTGATACCAACTTTTGCTTCCTGTTGCACCAAGATATCATCCCTAATCCAACATTGAAACAATGTCCTGAGGTACTTTTTCGGTCTACTGAATTACCTGCCCAATTTGGATTGGTGAACCCAATCAAGCTGATATCCTCCCCTCTAGAGTACTTCAACCCATATCTGATTGTTCCACATACATACCTAAGTATGTGTCTTGTTGTCGCCCAATGTACCCTTTTTGGTTCCACCATGAACTGACTAAGAGTGTTGACAACAAAACAAATGTCTGGCCAAGTGTAGACCAGATACATAAGTGACCCAATGAATTGTCTGTACAAAGTGGGATCTACTTCTTTATCCTTTGATGCGTCTATTTTCTTCCAGTTGGTGATCATGGGACTAGTCATGGGTCGGCAATATTGCATTCTGAATCTCTTCAGAACCTCTATACAATACCTTTCTTGTCCAAGGAAGATCTCCCCATTTTTTGCCAAAATTCCAACCCTAGAAAATAATGCATCAATCCCAAGTCCTTCATGTCGAATTCGACTTCAAGATTCTTCTTGCAATCCTGGATGAGCCTAGATGATCCAGTTAGGAACAGGTCATCTACATATAGTACCAGAATAAGTGGCTCATTCTCTACCAGTAAATAGTAGAGATTGGGATCAACATCACTCTTGACAAATCCCAACTGCTGCAAGTAACTGTCAATTCGACCATGCTTGAGCCCGTACATGGCTTTCTTTAACCTGGAAACATGAGACTTCTTCTCATGAGTTTCAAGCCTTTGGGTTGTTCTATATACACCTCTTCTTCTATCACTCCATTCAAGAATGTTTTCGTGACATCCATCTGGTGAATCTCCCATCCCATTTGAGTTGTTGCTAGGGATATAACAGATCTGATAGAGGTGTAACGAGCAACTGGGGTGAAGGTCTCTTCATAGTCTATCCCTTCTTTCTGAGCATACCCCTTTAATACGAACCTTGCCTTGTACTTCTCTATGTTGTCATCTACAGCATACTTGATCTTGTAGATCCATCGTGATCCTACAATTGATCTATTTTCTGGTCTAGGTACTACTTTCCAGACATCATTCGTCATGAAGGAATTGTACTCTTCCACCATGGAATCCACCCATACTTGGTGTTGAACAGCATTCTGAAAGCTGGAAGGTTTTCCAACCTAAGCTACCAATGCTTGGTATATATCTGCATGTCTACGTTGCCTATTCTTGGCTCTAGGAGCTCCAACAAACTCCTTTGTGTCCCTTAGTATCTATCGCACCTCTCTGCTTGTTCTACCACTGGCAGTGGGAGGCTCAACCAGCTCTTCCACCTGATCCTGTTGTTCCGTCCATTGAGAAGCTTCCACATTTCCTCCCTCTAATGAAATATTGGTACTAGTCACTGTACTCGGCCCTGGTGTATGCTCTCCTTCCTGTCCTTGTTGCAGCCCTTGTTGTTCTTAGACTAACAAAACATCTCTTGACTGATCTTTTGCAAGCATTTCACGAGATTTCCTCAAAGCTCTATCTTCCATGAACTTTACATCTCGTCTTACTACAATCTTCATGCTGCCTAGAATGTAGATTCCCTATTCCTTTGAGGTCTGGTTGTATACTACAAGATACCCCTTCTCTGCAGTCTTGATCTAGTTTGTTTCACTTCTCGTCTAGAATGTGGCAATAAGCCATGCTTCCGAATATCCTAAGATGACTGACTTTCGGCATCTTCCCTGTAAATACTCCTTCGGTCGTTCTCTTCCCTAATGCTCTATGATGAGTTCTATTCTAGATACATATTGTCGTGTTGCAAGCTTCTGCCCATAGATACTTAGGTAAATCCTGATCATACAACATGGCTTTGGCTACCCAAACAATAGTACGGTTCTTTCGTTCTACCACTCCATTCTGCTCCAGATTATATCGAGTTGTTCACTCTCTTTTGATGCCCTCCTTTGCGCAGAAATCTGTGAAATCTTTGTCTGTATATTCTCCACCATTATCTAAACGCAATACCTTTATCTTTATCCTTGTCATATTTTCAACAAGAGCCTTAAACTCTTGAAAATGATCAAAGACCTCATCTTTGGTCTTTGAGAAATAGATCCAGGTTTTTCTAGAGTGATCATCGATAAAAGTGACGAAGTATTCGCCACCACTAAGAGCCCTTGTGGACATAGGACTGCAGATATATGAGTGTATTAATCCTAATACATCCTTTGCTCTATTGTTACTTCTGGAAAAAGTTGCTTTAGCGTACTTTCCTAGCACACATCCTCTGCACAAGTCATCATGTTCACTACTTAGGATTGGTACCCCTGTAACAGTCTCTTTGAGCATTCTCAATGCTCCAAAGTGTAAGTGCCCCATTCGCATGTGCCATAATTCATTTCACTCCTTCTCACCATTATAGTTGTTGCCTATCAGTGCCATTGGCAATTTGAGTTGCAACCTATACAGCTTGTTGCTTCGAACCCCAATTTGCTTTTTCTTCATCTAGCTTGGATGCTTAATGTATACTTTCATCCCGATGAAGTATACATCATATCCCTTGTCCTGTAACTGGGACACTGAAATTAAATTCATTTGTAATCCTAGCACATGCAGAACATTGGTGCCTCGGATTTTGGTCCCTACTTCCGTCGGAAAAGCTATGGTGTCCCTCCCTACTAGAGTACATTTCGTTATGTTTCCCATAGTTATGTGGAAGTCCATCTGTTCTTCTTGATAGCTTGAGAAATGTTCTCGTACTCTAGTCATCTGAGCTAAAGCCCCGCTATCAATGTACAAAACATCCACTGATGCTGAATAAGCTAGGCATGTGAATTCTTCATCTAATTAGTAGATAAATCTAAGACACTTTGAGTATCCATATCGTGCCAATTTCTGACGCTAACCTATATCAGCAACTACTTTAGGAAAAATTGCATCCCACCTGAAATAATCCTCCTTGTTGAATCTTCTGTTGCGATGTCCCTTCTACCACTGATAAATTTCGATTGGAAAAGACTTACCTCTCTGTTGGCTCACTCAAAGAGAGTTTTCCCACGAAATCCAATCTCTTTGGTTTGCACTGCACAATCCTCTGGGAGATTCGAATTTTTGCCCTTACAGGAATTTCAAATTCCCTTCTCTTCTCAGCGTTGGAGCCTCCGGATTTTCTCTTATGCTTCCTTGTCGCTTAATCCTACAGCAGTGATTAATTTGATTTCTTCTACTTATTACCTCATAAATAAGTTATCTACTATATTCTTACGGAAAATATCAAAACATATTCTACGGCAGCCTTCACAATTAAAACATTGCAGAAAGTAAATGTAAGTACAATGTTGGCACATAGACAAACACACTGACAGTTATTTTTGGATAATTGTCCCAGGAAAAACCCAATGCGGAACAACTAGTGCAGCAGATGAGGGTTTTATTATTCTTCAACAAAAATCGTCTTGAACAAATTACACTCAGCAGTATAGAACAATGCTTTCTGAGAAAAATTTACAGACATTCTTGAACAAGTATCTGACCCGAGAGAGAGGTTCCTTCACCCTCTACATCTCTCAGGATTGCCCAGCGTCACTTTCTCTAGCCTCTGGACTGGCATGCGCAATGCTTGCATCACTCAAGCCAGCACTACCTCTCCCAGCGTCAATCTACCTAGCGTTGCCCCTTCTACTGCTCTACGTCTTCGTCCCTATCTCCCTCACTAATGTTGAACCCTCTCTGTCTCTCCTCCACCTGCAACTCTCCCTTTGAATCGATTTTCTCTTGTCGAACGTCGACCAGTGAAAAAAATCACTTTACTTGGGCAACTGAGTATTTGCCTAGTGTGTTATCCAAATGACCCTCAAGCCCCTTCTTATATCTTCATGTTGAGCAACCAACGGCCTAGATTAAATCATAATCAAAGGCTCAGATCATTTTGGCTTGATCTGTGGCTTTTCTAGAAGTTTCACCCCTGATTAGATTAATACCCATTAATAGTTTAATTTTCCTAAGTTTAGATATAGGAACCACATTAAAAATATTAATTATTTTACTAAAATCATTTCTAGGTGGAATTTGAGGCCTAGAGCACATTCGATGCTACCCCAAATCAACATTCTCCCGAAAGGGTTTCCCAGTTCATATCTTGTGTTATTTGTTCTCTATTTTCTACATTTTATATATTACATGCATAAAAACAATAATTAATAAATCTAGAAGTGTAAGGAAAATAACCTTCAGTAGAGAGACAGAGAGAGATATTCATATTAATTAATTATTTTTTTATAAAGTAACTTTATAAGTGACTTTTTAACTTTATTTTACAATAAAATTTAGAAAGGGTAGGTAAATTTATTAGTTATTTATTGAGGAGAAAATAATCACCAGTTAATAAAGGGTAGGTAAATCGTATAGTCGTGATTGTAGGGGTCGATTAATGTGGATAACATGGGCGAAAACAAGAAGATAGCATGAGCGGCGGTGATCATAATGGAGTTTACAAGTAGAACAGGTCAATTCGCATTGCAGTGGCAACTAACAATCTTGCAGGGGCAGGGAACTAAGACGACAAGGACAGTGTGAACAAGTGCAAACATGGGGTGCGACGAAACAGGGCAATGTATCAATGGGAGCAGTGGCAACAAGAAGGGGCATGGTGGCTACAACATTTACAGTTGTGACTACAATGGCTACACAGTGGCGTCTACAACAAATGGAATATTCCCTATTGATCAGCAATCCCAACCATAGAAACCTCAAAACTATAATAGATGGAATCGTATGGTATAGCCACAGATACGGTAGCAGTTTGTGTTGAGCCCAGATTTTACAAGCTCTAATACAAATGTAACAAACAGTTCTTATTTGTATTAGAAGATAGAATTATTTTGTAGATATATAAATATATTGAATGATAAATATGAATATGAATGATGATATTACAATGAGGGACCCTGTTATGAATACCTAGGTGAGGTGTCTTTTCGTACTAAGGTACATGCCTTTTTGATAAGACACATCTTTTCATTTGATCATATTTATTTATGTTTATTATATTTATGTTTGTTACATATTTTTCCATCTGAGGAAGGCATAGGACTTCGGTCTAACTCTTTCACAGTGTTCGGTGTCAATAGTGTGAGCCTATTTCAGGTGACAGGTGTAAAATTCTAGGGTTCTCACATCCTCCTAAATGGACCATGTGTCCGGCAAGTGTTGCAAGTTGTTATCGCTTATACTAGCAGGCGTACATATCAATGTTGCACAAAGCGGGGAAGCAGAAGCGTCATTTCCCAAAAATCTAGGAAGCAAACCATCTCAGAAGCGTCTACTATATATATATATATATATATTCCCCGAAGCATCATTTCCCAAAAATCTAAGAAGCAAACCATCTCAGAAGCGTCTACTATATATATATATATAACATCCAAAATACCAAATTAGTTGTAGAAGACATGAAAACATGCATATTTTTACATAAATCGAGATAGATATGGCATCCATCATACATCAATGATTAATTATTCTAGCATCAACCATCTAGAATCTAGATTCCTCTTCTCTTATCTAGCCTTTGCCTCTACTTCGATTATCGAGGGATATTAGTTAACATTGCCCAATTTTGATAAAACAACCTAATTGAAGCCGTATAATATGGTAGAGAGAGCCTAACATGTCTGATCAATGATTTTGACTTGAGTGAAGGGTACATTTTTGCTAAGGCCATAACAAAGAAGTTCAACAATCAACAACACCAACACTGGGCAACATATAGGGTTGGGTGCTCTTGATTAAATGCCAATCACGTGCCCTCATACATGATATAATCCAATGAAATGCCACAATCCCATTGATCTGAAAACTGTTAAGTTTGTTGAATTTTGAATGGGATATCAAATTCTATTTTCTCCATATGAAATCTGATGAGATTGGAACCACTCTCAAACATCCTAAGTTATTTCATGGTAATGTTAAAAATTTAAATAAAAGGATGGAAATGAAAGATAAAGGAGAATGTCACTTTTACTTTAAGAATTTAACATTACCATTAGGGAGCATCTAGAAAGCGTCTAGGGAGCATCAAGGGGCACCTTGGGAGTATTCGGAAAGCATAGTTCCTCACATAACAGTTCAAAATTTCCAAAACAAAAAAAAAAAACTGCGGAACCGTGTTAACCATCCACCTTCACTCGGATCCACTCACGATCCGTGGTGATACGAGCTTGAACCTCCACAGATCTGCACCTGATCCTTTCTGGAACCGCAGATCGAGCCCCCGTGGATCCGATTTCCCAGAAATCGCCAGAAAATGGTAGAACCATGGAACTGATTTTCGGATTCGCGGTTTCGCTGAAGGATCAGTGGCAGATCCATATGGGACACGGTTCCGCATCCATATCCTTGGGGGGGGGGGGAGGGTTCCTTCAACTATGGTACATATACATTCACTACAACATTTTTCACACCAATGTCATAGGTTAAGGCCATGCAACAACCATGTGAGGCCCTATATCAAGTATCCTAAACCTTGTTCGTCTAACCATGGTTGATCCCTTTCAGTTCATCTATATTTCTTTCATCCTGGATTGGATTGGATGACCTTTGATGGGCTTATATGAGGACTCACGGTTTTAGAGGAGCCTTGATTTTGTAGGGGTGACCACTAGTCTAGGCTTTAATGAAGCCCATGGTGGTTGCACCTGTCATTCCACATGCTTATGAGTAATATTGAGTCTGTGGTGGCATTGACTTTGGTATAGTATCCCTGAAATGTTTATCAAACTAATCTTACAATCAATGACCTTTCATGCTTTCCAAGGTAGTGCACAATTTCTAACATAAAGTGGTCTTGTTACCCACCACATGTGGGTGACCCCTATAGGAGAATTTTTCTCCTAGATTTATCTACAGCCATCAACCCCTTGCAGCCACAAAATAGCTCGATGTGTTACTATTCTCCACCACCTGAGCCAACGATTGTGTGCACTCGCTCCTCTATTATGATTGTATCTTTGAAGGTGGGCCATCCAACCTCGAAGGTATGATTTTTCATTACGTAATTGATGGTTTATGCTTGATTTTCTTGGGCATACTTGGGCATGGATTAGTGGGGTGATTTGGCGGAAAGGCGGGGGCTTGGGCCGTCCTCTTGTTTCCTTATCTTTCTTTTGGAAAGTTAATCTTGTATCCTAGTCCTATGGGATCTACTTTATTGGCTACTAGCTAATGGCACTACATGGGAAATCTTGATTTTGGTTGCGTGGTCTCGCTTCCCCACGCCATCTATCTCACTCCCATCTACTTATTACAAACCTATTTCACATTTTCCCCATTTGGTTCCACATTTGTCCATTGGATCCACAAGGTGTTAGCCTCCCCCCCGCTCACGTCTTGGGTTAGGCCTACAATGATGCCCTAGAGGTTGATGCAGTTGAAAAGAAAGATAAAAGCATAATTTGGCCACTCACAACGCGAAATGTACAATAAAATGCAAAAGATGGTTGGGACATTAAAACTTGGAACGTGGGAAAAGACCAAGCATGACCTATACCCCTTATCACTATGGCCATCACCCTAGTTCCTAGGGCCCCTATGAGTAACCCTTGCATCATTAAGGAACCCACGATTGTCCCCACCCCTAGTGCGCGATGAATTGTCCCACTTTAAAGGGGAAATCACTGCTATATCTCACACATCATGCTCTCATCCCTTGAGCCTCGAGCAGTAAAATAAAAAAATCAACAAAAGGCAAAAGGCAAATGAAGAACAGTGGAAAAACAAAGGTCGGGTTAACTCATGTGCCAAGATTACTCCCTCCTACATTCATGCACCCAAGGTATGGACTTCCTTCATCATAGCTACCCTTGTACCATGGCATGTGGCTTGAAGCCTCACCTTTTGCCACCACTCTGTCCCATCACAATTTCACATGACATCTACCATTTGATGGATATACCATGGACCTGCCACTCCCTTATAGGTTGAAACCACCTAATAGGGTCCTCCATTAACCCCTTTTGCCAAGGAAACATCTAGGCATGTCTAAATCCCCCATTTGGAAGGGCATGCCACTATAATGTGTCCATTTCTGCCCCTTAGCTATCTTATTTACTCAATCGCACTAAAGAGTTGTTGTACTGGAAGGTGAAGAGATGCATTGGATCTTATACAGGATTGCACGTGGGTCTTCATTTTGGGCTTGGCCTCCCTATACAGGATCCACGCCCTCTAGAGGGTCAAATTGGCACTTGTAGGGTGAACATTAAGAGCTATGGGCCTCCAGCGTCACAGATCATTGGTTGCCACACCATGGGCTTCTTCAGCACCACCGCATTGCTTTTTCATGCCCTTGCCATTCAGAGATGATGATGCACTTGGACCATGTTGCCTAGTCGACCACACATTGCACCCGACACTTGGCAACTGACCCAGGTCCCAGAGTACGATTTGTCTCATCTGGAGAGGCATGGAAGGCCGTGTGTCATCTTCTACCCCTCATTAATGAAGCATCAACATGATCTTGAGCCATTTGGAGACCCAAGACACCTATTTGTAGCCCACTAAGCCCAAGATGGGGCTAGAGATGTTTTGCAGCATTTAGAGGGAAATCTTCTCTTGTTCATCACGTTTGAGGCCCTCACCCTCATTCCAAGCACATGAGGCCTCAATGCTCGCCTCGGAGAGCACTTCACATTAATTACATCGGATAAAAGACAAATAAAACAATAACTAATGCATAAGCTATCTTGGTTGGCTTGTAACCAAGAGTTTGTTACCTAGTTTAAGCACATTAGGGGCTTTTTCTTTAGAAAATCGAACTCATAGAACATGTACAAATATAAGAGTCTCACTTTCATTTGGGATCATCACACTTGGGATTTTCAGGCCTCTCATTAGATATTTTCGGCTTGCAATTTTGGGAGAGATTTGGATGACTCTAAGGCATTTTGATGTTCATCAAAATTTGTTATCTTTCTCTGAGCTTCTCTTTGGCAAATTGATGGATGGATATACTCTTCATTGTCTTGTAAGTGCCTTTTAATGTTATATTTGTGAAATAATGAATGTCTAATGCATGGAATCTTTGTCTTATGGTTATTATTGTGCCCTAATTCATGAAAAATTGTTTAAGGCCTTGATACTAATGGAAAATTTTGCATGTGCTACTCATAAAATGATGAATGAATGAATATTCCTAAAGGATAATTTGCATCCTTGAAACTCCATATCAATTTTCATTGAAGTGTAAAAGTATTAAGTTGTCATGTAGCTGCATCCATAGATAGTGAAGTTGCTTCTTTAGACCTCCCTGGAGAGAGAAGTTAGCAAATCAAGATCACTTTTAACTCCAATCCTCCCAATCGCTAGGCACTGGTCTTAGATCCTTGGTAATCACATTAGCACAACGAAACATAATTCTTTTCACTTCTTTCTCTCTTTTATTCTTCGTCCCTAAAGCATAAGGAGGCTTTCTAGGGCTTGATGAGAAATTTTAGGGAGTAGTAATTTTTGGATTATGTTCGAACAAGACTCTTCCTTAGTGTCTCCTCTAGGCATCCACAAGTTTTGAGTGAATTCCGACGATGCAATTTCAGTTAAATTAATGCCCTAGCTATCATACCAAGTGGGAACCCTACAAGTCATTCTTCAACTTAGGGATTCCTTGAAGGTTCATACTTTAGTAGCATATCATTCAAAACCTTTTCTCTTGACTGTCTTGACCTTCGATGAGCTCTACCTTGTCAAATATCTCAACCCTAGGTCTCATATAGTATTTCTCTCAAGGGGTTTTTCGTGGAAATTCATCTTAGCTTCTCCCAAAGCTCACACTTTAATTGAATGAGTCAGTTGCCATCCTTGCCTCACTTTGAACCCTAGTTTAGACATATTAATCATGTTAATTTTAGATAACAATGGTATGTTCTATGCTTTAGCACAAGTTACTTCAATGTTCCTTATCAGCGCAACGACAATTTCCAATTTTCAGTAGCAATCACATTAAATTAAATACATTGACAGTGAATGCAAATAGAACATAAAACGTGTATAGAAAACAAGCCAAGACAAGAGGACACAAGATTTGGCGGATGCTAGATTTGGCGGATGCTAGGGAGAAACCCCAATGTGGGGAAAACCCTTTGATCAAATCCTTTTATTATTCTTCAATAGTTCAGCAGAGAGAGAGACAGTGCATAGATCAAATTCACTTGCCCAATACATAGACAAAACAACCCTATCAAAACCAACAGTCAACAATAGTCAACTAAAGCCCTAACCAGAAAGTCAACGTTGGTCAACAATAGTCTAGTTCAGCCTTCCAGAAGAGTCAAAGTCAACCCAAAATAGTTCAGTCAAACACTGTGTCATTTCTGTGGTCTAATCTAAAGTCAACTCTAGTCAAATTGTCCCAATCACCTCGATTTATGTGCCAATAAATGCGGCCTCCAGAGATCAAAATTTTTCCCTCAAAATCGAAGTCAACAGAGATCAAATAAGCCCGGGTCAACGTTGGTCAAAGTTGGTCTACTTTCCTGAAATTCAACCTGTTCTACCCCAGAAGAATTCGGCCTCCTTCCACACGTGGGAAGAAGAGAGAGGTTATCCCCAAGTTGTATGAACTAATCAAGAGAGGAGAGAGATGATGTGATGTGTTGAGTGATGATTGATGTCCAAATGAGGAGAGAGGTCACTCCTATTTATACAAGTTGATGAGAGAGTGGAAACACATCTCTTGGGCTTTATTTGACTGAGGTTGAACTTTACGATTTCTGCATGAGAGAATAAATTCAAAATTCCACTTCTACTTGTCAGAATGAGATGATCTTTATATTAAAATTGGACCTCTCGAAAAGAGGAATCCAATGCAATAATCATCTCCATCATATCAGCTATCCTAAGGTGGAATTTGGCCCTAGTTGCCAATTTTAACTCTCCCTCTCAACTAGGGAGGATTCCACCCGCCAATCCATCTGTCATCACGCCATCCTGTTATCCTATACCATCCCTGTCATCACTGCCCTGCTCTGTTGAACTATGAAGTAATAATGAAGAAGAAGTGATCGAGAGTGAGTCATAAGATCATATCACTCTCCACTGACAATAGTCAGTTCTTGATCCTAGATCAAGTTGTTGAACACCAGGCATCCTAGTCATTGGGAGTACGACAGTACACGATGTGTCCATCAATAGTGCTATGGTCCCTAACCATCTTTTCCCAGCTCATTGACCAAATGAGACGTATTTCCCATGAGTCTCGGACTCCATGGGTAGGATGTGTGTTGGGGCATTGGCAGGGGAATGCGAACCACTCAACACGCTCATATGCCATAGGAGAAGGTGAACCACTCATCTTATGCATATGTCAATCGTAGGGGAAGGTGAACCACTCACCCTACACACATGTCAACCATCATGGGGTATCACAGGGGAAGGTGAACCACTCATCCTATGGTCACTCATAGCTCTAAGAAGTACCCCAAGCTCCCAAGAGCTCCTAGAGCTCAATTTCCAACTCATACAGCACCCTTATAGGAGGGTGGTTCCACGACTCCAAGTCTCTCTCCAAATGTTAAGAACTTGACCTTCCCCAAAGGCTTCATGAGAATGTCTGCAACCTACTCATCTAACCTGATGTGTTGGAACTTGGAACCTTATTGCTCCTCGTTGTACCATATCCCGGATAAAGTGGTACCTGATATCAATGTCCTTGGAGCGGTCGTGGAACACGAGATTCTCTGATAGGCGAATCCCACTCTAGTGGTTGCAAAAAATCACAATGGTATCTAACACGTGCTCAAATAGCTCACTGAAGAGCTTCCTCAACCAAACTACTTCACAATAAGTCATACGTGAACAATGTATTCGGTCTCGGCGGTGCTTAAAGCAACCGAGTTTTGCTTCCTGCTCATCCAACATATTGAAGCAAACCCCAAAAATAAGAAGCACCCAAACGTGCTCTTACAATCCACCACACTGCTAGCCCAGTCAACATCTGAATATCCATGTAGCCTCAAGTTCTTGACAGTGTATCTCAGTCCATAGTGGATTGTGCCCTAGAGATATCCCAAGAGATTCTTAGTTGCAATCCAATGAATGTGATGAGGCTCGACCATAAATTGACTCGACATGTTCACAATGAAGCATATGTCAGGAGAGGAGTTGACCAAGAACATCAGGGCGCCCACAAGTTGACGATACTCGGAGGGTTCGCTAATTCGGGCCTAGGAGCACTACCACATAGCTTCTTGAAGTTGAGTTCCATTGGAGTAGATATGGACTTGCAGTCAACCATCCCACATCTCTCAAGTAGCTTCACAATCTATTTTCCTTGAGAGAGGAAAATCTCACCTGGCTTTTACCAAACCTCCAGACCTAGGAAGTAGTGCATTAGTCCTACGTCCTTCATCTCGAACTCGGAAGCCAACTCCCTCTTGCATTGATGAATGAGAGGGTCATCAATTGTCAAAAAGAGATTATCGACATTAAAGACCAGAATGAGAGGCCTATTCTTTTCAAACTTGAAGTATAGGTGCAGGTCAACATCATTCCTTGTAAATCCCAACTTCATAAGATAATTATCAATCCTCTCATACCAAGCCCTTCCGGCTTGCTTCAACCCATAGAGGGCTTTCTTCAATCTACATACATGTGTCTTATGATCTTGAACTTCGAACCCCTCAGGTTGTTCCACATAGACTTCCCCTTTAAGCGATCCATGCAAAAAGGCAATTTTGACATCCATTTGGTGAAGGCTCCAACCTTGCGAGGCAACAAGGGCTATGATCAAACGGATGTTGTTATGTCAGGAAACCATAGAAAATATTTCATCATAGTCTACTCCTTCCTTTTGAGAGAAGCCTCTAGCAACGAAACTGGCCTTGAACTTTTCATCACTCCCATCAGCTCCATGTTTGATCTTGTAGAACCATTTTGAAGTGACCACTGACTTGTCCTTGGGTCTAGGCACCACATCCCAGACATCATTCTTCATGATTGACTCAGACTCCTCATTCATCTCATCCTTCCACACTTGGTGTTTCACATCTTCTTCGAATGTACAAGGCTCAAATTGTACAGCAGTTTCATGGTAGTGAAGTACCCTTGGTATCTGTTCAAATTCTTGCTTTCACAAAATGTCCCCCTCGGTGGAATATGTTTCTAAGCATCTTCAAGAGTATCTTTGAGCACAAGGGTCTTTTTCTTGAAGTAGTGGGCTTACTAGGAGGTGGATCAATGGGATCCATCAAACTTCCACATTGGGCATCGGTTCATCAGACGGAGGTTCATCCTGCTTTCTTGCGTCATCATCATCGTCATCATTGTCCTTCCTAGGAATAGGAAGATCTCAGACTTTCCTAAGCGCAGAATCTTCATCAAAAGTGGCATCACGACTTATCTCCACTTCCCTTTGACAAGGCACATAGATTCTATATGCCTTCGAAGTTTCACTGTACCACACAAACGTTCCTTTCTTCCCAGATGTATCTAGTTTGTTTCTTTTCTTTCTCGACACACTAAAATATACAGGACAACCAAAAATTCAAAAATGAGAAACATCAAGTTTCTTACTAGTGAAAACTTTTTCGGGTGTCTTGAAGTCCAATGCTTGATGTGCGCATCTATTTTGAACATACACAACGGTGCTGCAAACTTCTCCCCATAAGAACTTCAGTAGACCTTGGTCATGAAGAATGGCACGGGTGGCTTCTATGATAGGTTGATTCTTCCTTTCAGGAACACCATTTTGTTGAGTATATATAGTAGTGGTCTCCCTCTTAATCCCAAATTCTCTACAATAGTCAATGAATTCATTTGATTCATATTTGGTCCCATTATCAATGCTCAATATTTTGATCTTCTTCCCTGTTTGATTCTCAACCAAGCCTTTGAAAGAGAGTAACCATATGAACACTCTGTTCTTTTTCTTTAAGAAATAGATCCATGTTTTGCGAGAGAAGTCATCCACAAAAATTGCATAGTACAAATATCCACCCAAAGATGTCACAGGCAACATTCCTGATAGATCAGAATGGACTAGTTGAAGAATATCGGTACTTTGACTTTGACTTGAGGGGAATAATCACCTTGTATGTTTTCCAGCTTGCAACCCTAACATACACCTTCATGATCGAAGTTGAATTTGGGCATACCTGTGACCATCTTCCTTACATCGAGTAAGGCTTTGTAATGAAAGTGAGAAATCTTCGGTGCCATAATTCATATTGAAGAGAAGTATCGCAAGTCATTGCTCCCAACAGAATTCCTCCAACCTGATAAAGACCTTCAACCCTGAATCCAAGAGTGAATGTCAAAATTGGGTTCCTTTGCGAAACACAAACTTTCCGATCAATGAATGTCACCTTGAAACCTTTATCTTCCATCGCAGAAATAGAGACCAAATTTTTTTCAGATCAGGTACATAAAATACTTCTTGTAAATGAATGGTTTGACCTTGATTTAAGTGAATAGTAACAGTCCCAATTCCTTTCACGAGGTAAATGGCATTACGCCCAAGTATAATCTCCATATTTCTCTACATTTCAATCAAGTTAGACAGAGCCTCTTTGTACCCAGTGAAGTGCCTTGAGGCACCACTATCAATCAACCAATGATCCAATGTATCCGAAAGAGAGGCGGTGGCAAGGGTAGACAAAAAAAAAAAGATAAAATTATTTTTGCTTTACAACATTAATTTCTTCATACCTTGAGTTTCTCAACTTCTTGGGAGGACGACCATTTCCATTTCGAGCAACGGGAGCATTCCTTTTTAATTTGTTGTTGAACATGGTGTCCCTTTGATTGCCATTGCCCTTATAGTTGTTGTTATTGTTGTCATCATCTCTTGGAGTATCCTTCTTGTGAGGACACTCTCTAGCGAATTGGCCAAACCTGTAACAAATGAAGCATATTCATTTTCTTCCTTCTTTGAATCCCGACTTGAACCCTTGACCTTGTTTTCTGGGACCAGCATTGTTCTTCCTCTTAGTATGTGCGGAGAAGGCAGTAGGATTATTTCCATTTGAAGGCTTGTCTCTTTCCATTATCCTTATTTCTTCTTGAGTGTATCTAGCCAATAATTCATCAAATCCTGAACCCATTCATTGTTGAGGATGGTAGTGTTGAACACATCCCATTCTTCTGTAAAGCCTCCAAGTAAAATAAGAGTGAGCTCCATGTGACCAAAGGCTTCCCCAATAGATAGGAGATCATTCTTATCTTGGTAATCCTCATGAAGAAGGATTGGATGGATTCTCCTCAGATGAAGAGAACTTGATTTGCATTATTTACTTTGAACATCCCAACCAACCTATAATAAATCTCCTTAGATGTTTCCAAATTAGAAATATAGGCAACCAAAGGCTTGTGAATAGAATCAACAATAATTTTCTTAGCTTTAACCTCACCTTTCTTGTACTTGGTTTGTGTAGTTGCAGATGCATTTGAAGGAGGCTCCACAACTCTTCCTTTCACATAGTCCATGGCATCATTTTCTTCCAAAGTCAAATCTAGAGACATCTTCCATTCATGATAGTCAGATTTGTCCTTAAGCTTGTCCTCGGATTTGAAGTAAGATGTGCTCGTCACTAAGACTACTTCTTTGTCCAACAACATCCCTTAGTGATTGCTTTTCTTTGCTCTTGCTTGAGCTTTGTCTTCACCTGAGCTCTGATTCCATGTTAATTTTAGATAACAATGGTATGTTCTATGCTTTAGCACAATTTACTTCAATGTTCCTTATCAGCACAATGACAATTTTCAATTTTCAGTAGCAATCACATTAACTTAAATAAATTGACAATAAATGCAGATAAAACATAAAACATGTATTGAAGTCAAGCCAAGACAACACGACAAAAGATTTGGCGGATGCTAGTGAAAACCCCTAATGTGGGGAAAACCCTTTGATCAAATCTTCTTATTATTCTTCAATAGTTCAGCAGAGAGAGAGAGTACATAGATCAAATTCACTTACCTGATACATAGACAAAACAACCCTATCAAAATCAGCAATCAACAATAGTCATCTGTAGCCCTAACTGTTGAAATTTCTAAGCCTATTTGTTAGAAATTTTATCTGTATCTTCTGGTTTATTTCTCCTACTTACAAACAAGTTATTTAAACATATAAACATCGAAATAAACACAATACAGACTCAACCATCTACAGATCAACAATTGAAAGAAATAGCAAACACACAAGTCACACCGTTAATTTTGGACAACTCGTCCCTGAAAAAACCCAATGCGAGAACAGTGGTGCAGCAATTCTGAGGGTTTATTTTATTATGCAATCAATCCTTGAGTACAATTGGGTGCCAAACTGGCTCACCCGACAAAGAAAAATAATCGGCAATAATACCTCTATTCAAAAGCATATATTCAGAAAATTTGCTCCACGAAACCCTCTCCAGCACAACTGAATCACTGTGTCATCTCTCCTAGCCTCTGCATCAACCTCAAACCCCTCTGCGTCAACCCTCTGAAGCACTGTGCAACCTCTACGGCCTTTTGTGTCACTCCTGTTTCCCTCTGCGTGGATGACGCAGGCCCTTCTAGCTCTGCGTTGTCTCTGCTCAGCTCTGCGTGGCCTACTCTGGCTTCTGTGTTTGCCTCTGCGCTAGTCTCTCAGCACTATCTCTGCCTCTTTGTCCAGTACTCACTACCCCTTGTTGCAAATTGATGATTGATTCGACTTACTTAGCAGACCCCGCTCTAATAAATCGAATGACGGATCACTATAGTGTGTTCTCCAACTGAACCTCAAGCCTCCTCTTATACTTTTCCTGTTGGTACTTCAATGGCCGAGATTACATCTCTAATCAACAACTAAGATTAGATTTGGCTTGATCCATGTCTTTTAGAACCTTCCAAGCCAGTTTTATATTAACACCCATTAATATTTTGTTTTTCCAAAGTTTAGACTTAGGAACTCCATTAAAAATATTAATTATTTTAATATCTCCTAAACCGAGAAGAATCTGGCCAAACCATTTTTGGGTCTTGGAGATCTCATGTGCTTTAGCCTCTCCACCATTTTCATGGCTAGAGCACATCTGATGCTACCCCAAATCAACACTCTCTCTTAGCGAGGAATGTGCTATAGTAATACTGCACACTAAGCATTACTTTGATTATACAACACCGGTACTTGCGCTGATGCTAGGCCTCCCCGCCCAACATCCTCTGCACTGTTGCCCCATGGCCCTGCCACTGCCACTGCTGCATCCATGCGGCAGCTCCCTTTGAATCTGTGTTGCTATTGGTCCTTTTTCCCAACACTGCATCTACACTGCAACCCCCTCTCATCATGTTGCATCGTGCCATTATTAATCGTTACTGCACTGCAACTCAGTTACTAAGAAATAAGTAACTGATCCACCCAACTCCTGACAAACCTGTCAGGCCAGAAACACTCTTGATGTTGAAGCTCTCTCTATCGCTATCAGGTGCTCCCTCTACTGCCTCTACGTTATTGCAACAACTCCTTGCCTCTCGCACCGCTGCAAACCTATCTGTGCCATCCTGCACTGTTGCAACCCTCTCTATGTCTCTCGCACTGTTGCAGCCTACTAGCTCTGTGCTGCCCGGGACTCCTGCACTGTAGCACTCTCTGTCGCTTCATCCGCATCCATTTCTACCGACATACACCAGTCCTGCTACCCTCTCTTCGGG
Organism: Pinus taeda; assembly: GCA_000404065.3. Classification (NCBI taxonomy): domain Eukaryota; kingdom Viridiplantae; phylum Streptophyta; class Pinopsida; order Pinales; family Pinaceae; genus Pinus; species Pinus taeda. Next base: position 135,973 of record APFE030477297.1, on the reverse strand, counting down.
GCTCCCCTAGCAAGGTATAATCCAAGAGGTTGGATACCTCAGGGACCCTACCCCTCATCGCCTGTAGTCTTCCCGACTACAGCTCGATTTCTCCCCGCCTCTTCTATAGAGGTACATGAGCACTCATGGCACAATCATCATCCTCCTCGACTTCTTTATATGCCTTTGTTAGCACTGCCTTAGAGTCAGACGCCTCTCCCTTGTTCTTCTTCCTCGGACACTGGTTCGCATAATGACCGAGTTCCCCACAGTGGAAGCACTTGACCTTGGAGAGGTCCTTCTTCTTCCTCTTCTCCTGCTTTCCTGCAGATGCCAGCACTGCATCCTCTTCCTTTTCCTTCTTGATCTGAACTCCTTTGCTACTACTTCCCGTCTTGGTCAGCCGTTTGATCTCTTCTTGACAAAGAGTCACCCACAATTCTTCCCAATCTGGAAGATTCGCCCTACCCAGTATGCTCTGGACAAATGTCTCCCACTCCTTGGAGATTCTGTTTAGTGCGGTTCTTACCATCAACTTCTGATCTGGCGTGGCCCCTATGGAAGCCAGTTGGTCTCGAATCTCCTTCAACCAACCGAGCAAGAGATCTATCTGATCTCCCTTCTACATCTTGTATGACCATAGTTGATTCTCAAGTAACATCTTCCTCTGCACAGAAGTATGTTGGTACAATTTCTTTAAGGCATCCCACATTTCCTTTGTCGTCTCCTTCTCGGCAATATGTTGGACCACATGATCCTTGACCCCATTAAGGACGATGCATTTCTCCTTGGCCATTGCCTCCTCGTACTTTTCATTACCAGTCGAGTCAACGAGGATCGCCACTGTTCTCAAGGCGAAGGCCTTGATGCGATGTCTATCTAGAATGGACAAGATCCTAGCCTTCCAGACCACAAAGTTGGATGCCCCGTCCCGTCTGTCCTGATCTCTCAGCCCATTCATGGCCATCTCTCTGCTCTTCTCGTCGACTCCTCCAAGTCTCTCTACTTCCCTCTGGAAGTTATCTCTTCGACTCCTACTGAGTCTCTCTACTTCCCGCCTGGAAGTTCTCTGCTAGACTCCCTCTAAGTCTTAATTTCCCTCCTGGAAATCCTTCTACCACTCGTCAAGTCGCACCTCTCCGATCTTATGTGCACCTACAACACTGATCTGGATTCCTTGGCTAGAAATTCGCCTCGGTAGCGACTCCCTCTTCCTTCGTTTTGCCCCATTAGGCACTATTCTGCCCACAAAACCCCACCAGCTTCACTCCTCGCAAACTGCCCACAGCTTCCTAAGGCCCAGCAACTGAAGGATTGGGCCTCCAGGCTTTGCGCAATCCTAGCACTGGCTGAGATACCCATTGATATTTTATTTTTCCCAAGTTTAGACGTAGGAACTCCATTAAAAATATTAATTATTTTAATATCTCCTAAACTGGGAAGAAACTACCCAAACCATTTCTAGGTCTTGGAGATCTCATGTGCTTTAGGCTCTCCACCAATTTTCAAGGCTAGAGCACATCTGATGCTACCCCAAATCAACACTAACCAGAAAGTCAATGTTGGTCAAAGCAGCACCATAAATGTCCTCCAAGCAACTTGGTCAACAACAGTCCAATTCGGCCGTCCAGCAGAGTCAAAGTTAGCCCAAAACAATTCAGTCAAGCTCAGTCAAACATTGTTGTAATTTCTATTTTTGCAGTCAAATATGAAGTCAACCCTGGTCAAATTGTCCCAATCACCTCAATTTTCATGCCAATAAATGCGGCCTCCAAAGATCGAAATTTTGCCCTCAAAATTGAAGTCAACAAAAGTCAAATGAGCCTTGGTCAACGCTTGTCTGTTTTCCTGAAATTCGACATGTTCTGCCCCAGAAGAATTCGGCCACTTGCCACACGTGCGAAGAAGAGAGAGGTTGTCCCCAAGCTGTACGAACCAATCAAGAGAGATAATTGATGTCCAAATGAAGAAAGAGGTCACTCCTATTTATACAAATCGATGAGGGTGTGGAGATACATCTCTTGGGCTTTATTTGACAGAGGCCAACCTTGACAATTTGTGCATAAGAGAATAAATTCAAAATTCAATTCTGCTTGTCAGAATGAGATGATCTTTATATCAAAACTAGACCTCTCGAAAAAAGGAATCCAATGCAACAATCATCTCCATCATATGAGTTGTCCTAATGTGGAATTTGGCCCTAGTTGCCAATTTTAATAAATCACAAGTGAGGGATATTAGGACTCCTCCCATTGGTGAAAATCCGAGAAGAGAAGGGGACATAGGTTGTGGTAACAATGGGCCTTTGCCCCAAATTTTTGGTGTGCTCTCTATCTCTAGCTTATATACTACACCTTCTAGTTTGTGCAACAACATATCCTAAAAGTAAAAAAGTCAACTTGTTCTCAGATTGTAAAGCCAAATGAAAGGATGACATCCCACGTGGAATTTTTCCATTTGGTTAAGACATTCTCAATATATCACTGGTCAAATCTCGTCAACAGGTACTTTAGGGGTTCCAAGAGGCAAAATGGGCAGAGCATTAAGATGATTTGGACATGCATCACATCCAAACTACTCTACATAGCAGGAGGAACAAAACCCATGTCTAAGTTTTTGGACATCTTCAAGAGAGTTAGAGATCCATGTTTTCTTATGAACATAATAATGATAATAATAAATAATGATAAGTTAATTAGCTAATGAAAAGTCAAAGGGCATATACCCCTTCGCCTTGTGACTAGTCAATGTTATAAGTAGACCATCACAAGGGCTCATAGCAAAATCATCAATTCATTATTATTCATATCTATATGTGTGTGTGTGTGTGTGTGTGTCTATGTGTGTTTGTGTGGGTGTGGTTACATCCAATTAAAAGTCCTAAGTCATAAGAGATTCCATTACATTGGTGTTAGAGCCAAATTTGATCTTGAAATTACAAAAAGTAAAACAATATTCAATGAACTAAAAAGGAAATCAAGGAATCAAAAAAGGAATTGCTATGAAAAATCAAAGTACTTCAAAAATGGCCAAAGTATCGTAGGGTGTCAAATTTCCAACCTCTAATAGAAATTCCCATCAAAGAAAGGGAGAGAGTGCAAAGAAAGGACTAGATTAAGCATGGAAAATGATACGGTGAAGACACACGCTAAACAAGGTTGTTCATGTGAAAGTAGCGCTCTTAACCAATTACACTCGGACTTTTCATATTAAGGTTATGTCAACCAACACTGACACAAGTTTCATAGTTGATAAAAAAAATGTGGGCTCATTCTCACCAACTGATGTGTGGTCAAGCTTGGACCTATTGTTTCTGAGGCTAGGTTCCTAAATCGCAAGGATATTCCAATTTACACTCATTACCGTAATATGCTCATGATTTTGGATTTTTCCGTTTTGATACAATGGTGCTTCAATTCATGAAATGCGAAGAAATCCCTCTTGCACCAAAAGTCGCATTTGTTGAAAGCAACAAAAGTCGAATTCCTTGACCAGCACTTGAGATAGCACTTGTTCAGAAAGGATTTGATGAGGCATGTTGGTTAGGGGTTCAAAGTGAAAAGATCTGTGTTCATAAAGGATTTGATGAGGCAAAGAGTTTTCTTATATGTCGATTGACAAGAATAAAATTAGCTTATGACCTCACGAAGGAAGCAATTGCCTTAGTATAAAACTAGTGGCCTCCTTTCAATACGTCATGCACCTTTGTACTCCTCTAGTCATCCTTATACACCTTTAAACACTTCTTGGCCTCCTTTCAATTCGTCGTACACCTTTGTACTCCTCTAGTCATCCTTATACACCTTTAAACACTTCTTATCGACCAAAACCCTAGATCAATGAAGACTTGGAGCACTATTTCTAAATCCAAGAGACACCAACAAATATTGCCAAGCTAAAACTCATATTAATAGATAGACCAGTAACCCAATGATATCTTCAAGACCATGGCAATGACTTCTCCCTTCCAAGCAACAGCATGACACTCAATTCAGCTCCTCTTTTGGTTCTACTTTCAAATAGACTCTTAGTTTTTGTAGCATCAGAGGTGTTCTAGTCTCGAAACTTTGTGGAGAGGCTAAAACACAGGAGTTCTCCATCACCCAGAAATTGTTTTTGGAAATTCCACCTAGAAGTGTCTAAATTAGATTATTAACCTACTTTTAATTATTTAGTAAGTCTAAACTTAGGAAAAGGGGTTAATTTATCAGAATTAATTGAGATAATGTGCGAATCATCTAGAAACTCACACAGATCAATCCAAAAATTATCTCAACCATCGATTATGTTTTAATCTTGGTTGTTGGAGTCTCAACCGGAGATTATAAGAAAAGGTCGATGGGTAGATGGAGAACACACTAGTGCAGATACTCAACGATCTAGGCAATTCGATTTTCTAGTACAGGTGATTCAGCAGGAGAAATCGAGTAGTAGGTGGCAGAGGAGCAGCATAGTAGATTTTTGGAGGAGATTTCCAATCTCGAAAGAGACAGCTAAGAGAGAAGCGATTTTTCCTGAAGGAACTGCGCAAGGCCTATGCAGAGGATTTTTGAGTAGAATTCCATTCAGCCAAAGGAGGAGTCAATTCAGTTGTTGAAGGCCAGGATATACTCCAAGAGGGCAAGTGAGTCACTTTCCAAGGAAGAGATAGGCAAGCGTTGAAGGATTCGGTGAGTTTTAAAGCCAGAGCAGATAGTGCTTGTGCAAGCATTGTGCAGAGGCTTACGCATTGGCAAGACATACAGCCCAGTTGGCCAAATCTCGAAGCAGGGTCAGTTGTGGTGTTGAGGTATTTACCTCACATATTTTGCCATTATTTCTCTCAGGAAGAATCGCCAGTTTGGCAACATATTATTGTACTTCGAAATTTGTTGTTGCATAACAATAAAAATCCTCACTGTTGTACCAGTTTTCCCACATTGGGTTTTTCCAGGGACATTTCTCCGAAAGTAAATATGTTAATTTTATGTGTGTGCTAGCATCTTTTTCACTTTCCAGCATTTTATTTTCAGTAGAATTTTTATGGTGAAAATTGCAGTAGTGATTTTATTCATTGTTTGTCATTGCAAATAAATTGCATAATGAAATTTACAGTTAGAAGAATAATTTCCAATTGTTGCAATAGTTGAAAATTTCACATGGTATCAGATCTAATCTGAACGGACAGGACGCCCAGAAGAAAAATGAAGAAATCGTCCAAATTCGAAGGGAGTCCGACAATTCGACTCTCTGATTTGCACAAAAGACTAGCCAAGCAGTTCAAACTGTTGGGCAGAGTGTTAAATTTTTCTAGTGCAGGTGGCAGGGAAAATTCGCAGAGCCCAGTAGCAGTTCTAGCAGGCAGTTATTTTGGTGGTGCATATCAGTATTTCGCTGACCAATTTTTCTTGTCTGGGCACAAACGGTTTCGCAACAGTTTGCTAGTCAGTGTCGGGTGGAAGAGGAATTGCAAATGGATTTGTCTTCAGTGAATTCACCTGTATGACCATGGATCGATTTGATATTCAATGGGCCTTAGAATTGTCTTCCAGATTGGAGGACGAATTTGCTTGCTTATCAAGCTCGGCTTCACAGGGTGTCTGGTATATGGACAGTGGAGTGTCAGCTCACATGACAGGGGTTAGACAATATTTCTCTGGCTACAATGAGGACCAAATGGATTTCCATATTATGATGGGAAACAAAAGGAAGTGTACTCTAGTGGGAAGTGGTACCATCGATTTTTGGAGGGAGTCGAGCTAATACTAGCACTATAGATGTACAACATGTGCCAGGATTGGGGATGAACCTAATTTCAGTATCCCAGCTACAGGATAAGGGATATATGTCCACTTCATAGGGAAAAAAGTGTTTGTCAAAAACCCGAGCTAGAAGAAGGTAACACAAATTAGAGTTCAGAGCAACAGGTTGTATAGGCTGCAGCTTGAATCTCCAATGGCACTAGTAGGCAGTGACAGTAGCAGTGGCAAGGAATTGAATGAGCTATCACATAGGAGAATGGGATATTTACATCATGGAGCACTCAAGATGCTCAAGGAAACAATAACAGAGGTTCCGGCACTTGGCACGGAACACGATGATGTGTGCAGAGGGTGCGTGCTTGGAAAATATGCTAAGACAGGATTCCCAAGAAATGACAATAGAGCAGATGGCGTGTTAGGACTTGTAAACTCAGATATTTATGGCCCGATATCCACTAAAGCTCTCAGTGGGGCCGAATATTCCGTCACCTTTATTTATGACCATTCCAGGAAACTTGGATCTACTTCGTAAGATTAAGGTACTTCGCTCAGATAATGGTGGAGAGTATATTGATACAAACTTCACATATTTTTGTGCGAAGGAAGCCATCAGAAGAGAGTGAACAGCTCCATATAATCCACAACATAATGGGGTAGCGAAGCGAAAAAATAGAACTATAGTTGGGGCTGCAAAACCAATGTTATATGACCAGCATCTGCCCAGGTTTCTATGGGCAATGCCATGTAACACAACAGTGTATATTCAAAATGGGACTCCTCATAGAGCATTGGGGAAGAAAACACCAGAAGGAGTCTTCACAGGGAAGAAGCCATAAGTTAGTCACTTTATGATCTTTAGCAACATTGCTTATTGCCATTTGCCAGATGAGAAGCACACCAAGTTAGATCAGACTGCAAGGAAGGGTTTTCTTGTTAGGTATATTGAAACCTCAAAGGCATGCATGATCTACATTCCTAGCAATAGGAAGATTGTAGTGAGATGAGATGTTAAGTTCATGGAGGACCAAACCTTCAAGAGATCTCATGAGATGCCTACAGGTGATCAAAAGCAACTAGTTGAAGCTCCATTGGTCCAACAGCAGGTGCAACCACAAGGGTAGCGAGTAGGACCGCTAGTGGGACAGTCAGAGGGATCTAGTACAATAACTAGTACTAGCATTTCCTCAGGTGCAGGGGACCGAATGAGATCACAGCAGATGAAGCAACAGAGGCAAGATGAGGAGTTGGTTGAGCCTCTTACCACTAGTGGTTGAACCAGCAGAGAAGTTCATCAGACATTAAGAGATGCAGAGGAATTCATAGGAGCTTCTAGGATAAACAATAGAGAGCGCAGACAACCTGACAGGTATCAAGCATTGGTGGCTCAGGTTTCAAAACCTTCCAACTTTAAGGAGGTCGCACAACATCAAGTGTGGGTAGATGCCATGGTAGAGGAATACAGCTCTATCATGACAAATGATGTTTAGGAGGTAGTGCCAAGGCCTGAGGACAGGTCAGTTGTAGGTTCTCGTTGGATCTACAAGATCAAGTATGTTGCAGACGGCAGAGTAGAAGAGTACAAGGCTAGATTCGTGGCAAAGGGGTATGCGCAAAAAGAAGGAATAGATTATGAGGATACCTTCGCCCTAGTTTCCAGATACACTTGTACCCTGTCAATTATATCCCTAGAACTCAAATGGGCTGGCAGATTCACTAGATGGACATCAAGACAATATTCTTGAATGGGGTGATAGAGGAAGAGGAGTACATAGAACAGCGAGAGGGCTTCGAGACTCAGGAGAGGCGCACTCATGTGTGCAAACTAAAGAAATATCTATACAAGCTCAAGCAAGCTCTGAGGGCATGGTATGGTCGAATTGACAACTACTTGCAGCAGATGGAATTCATCAAGAGTAACGCATATCCCAAACTTTACTATTTCATGGTAGAAGATGAGGCACTCATCCTAGTATTGTATGTGGATGATCTCATCCTGACAAGGTCATCAAGGCTCATAAAGGACTGCAAGAGGAACCTTGCAGCAGAGTTTGATATGAAGTATTTGGGGTTGATGCGCTATTTCCAACGTTTTAAAATGTCAACTCCAGTTCGGAAGCGACCGAGGGTCGGCTTCGACTCTGAATCCAACTTGGTATCGACTCAGCCGGTTTGATTTCAATGACTCGGTCATTGCACAAAATACATTAAATATTTATTTTTTTATAAAAAAGTAATTTTAAAGATTTTCATTCATGTTTCCAAACACAAATCTTTAGAATATAGAGAGAAGACAACATATGATCAAAGTAGGCTCATGAATATATCCATTATATCAAAATTGCACCCAGTGCACTGTCCAATACAAAGTTCATACTTAGCCACCAATGCCAGGATTCTTTCCTGCCTCAGCCCAGGGACAATCACTTGACTACAACAACAATAATACTAATTCTCTGCAACCAATCATAGCTTCCTAAATGATAAGCCAATGAATTGATCAACAGATGTCTTCGAATTTGTGCCTTTGCTACAGGACGGCCTTTCTCATGCTTCTACCTAGACTGTTGGAGATGATTTCAAGAAACTTGCCCTAAATGAAGTTTCAAAATCCTTGATTTAATTATGGTCAAGCTCCAGAACAATCAGAGGTAAATATGTATCTATTAGTCCATTGCCAGAATGTTTGCCTTTTTAAAAACATTGTATGGCTCAATACATCGTTTCAGTTTTCTAATTCATGTCAGTAGGATAACCATACTTCGACCTTGTAATTTTCAAAATTTTCTCACAGCAACCGATTACTTTAGGGCTATAAATATGCAATAAACAACAACCCAATCATTGATATGTAGGAGGCAGAACAACTTTTGACAAATGTGCTTCAGGATCTTTTTCAAAAAGCCGAGTCGGTCAGGTTGTTACCAAGTCGGCCGAGTTGCTACCGAGTCAGACGAGTTGTTACCGAGTCGGTCGAGTCGATGACTGGCTCGGCCGGCTTGGTAACAACCCGGCCAACCATTCTGCTTCGGCCACCGAGCCAAACCGACCAACCATTCTGCTTCGGCCACCGAGCCGACCCGGCCAAGCATTGGCTCAGTCTGGCTCGGCCATTTCTTAAAACATTGACTATTTCCTAGGATTGGAAGTGTGACAAAAGATGGCCAGATCTTCCTTGGGCAAGGAAGATATGCTACAGATATTCTGAAGAGATTCAAAACGCAGGATTGTAGAGCCATGTATATGCCCATGATCACCAACTGAAAGAAAATAGATGCATCAAATGACAAGGATGTTGACACCACCTTGTATAGATAGCTTATCGGTTCTCTCATGTATCTAGTAAACACTAGGTCTGATATTTGCTTCGTGGTCAGTACCCTTATTCAGTTTATGGTGGAACCGAAGAGGGTACATTGGACAGCAGCAAGGCACATTTTGAGGTACGTGTGCGGCACAATCAAGTATGGGTTGAGATATACCAAAGGGGATGATATCAGACTATATAGGCTCACAGATGCAAATTGGGCAGGCATTTCAGTGGACAAGAAAAGTACCTCTAAGTATTGCTTCAGTGTTAGATCAGGGATGGTTTCCTAGTGCAGCAGGAAGCAAAAGTTAGTAGCACTGATCTCTACAAAAGCAGAGTATATGGTAGCAAGCACAATTATGTGCGAAGCTATAAGCTGTTGGTAAGCTTGTTCAAGTAGAGGATGGAGGCGACCAATGCCTACTATGATAATCAGAGTTGCATCAAGCTCTTTGAGAATCCAACATTTCATGACAGGTCGAAACACAAAGCTATTTTGTGCCATCTCATCAAAAGATCATGTGCAGCACGGAGCGGACCAGCTACAGTATGTTCCCATTGATGAGCAAGTTGCAGACATACTCACGAAAGCTCTAAGGAGAGCTAAGTTCATCTAATTCAGAGAACATATGGGTATGGTGGAGAACCTGTTTCAATAGCATGGACAAAGAATTTTGGATGCTTCTCAGTTGTAGTAGTTGTGATAGCAACAGCAACAGATGAGAGGGAGTTGCAATGCACATGCAGAGTTGGCAGTAGGATAGCAATGTCAGCAGTAGCATAGATGTAGCATCGAGTTGTGCAATGATTGTTGGGCAATGGCAAGTAGTCACAATGGCCAAACATCAGCAACGTGATAGAGGGTGATACAGAGACAAGGTGTTGTAGCAGCAGTGCATCACTTGAACACCTTCCTCGCTAAAATGGAGTGTTAGTTTTCGTAGCAACGGGAGGTGTTCTAGTCTCGAAACTTTGTGGAGGCTAAAACACAAGAGTTCTCCATAACCTTGAAATTGTTTTTGGAAATTCCACCTAGAAGTATCTCAATTAGATTATAATTTGTAATCCTATTTTTTATTATTTCATTATTAAGTCTAAACTTGGGAAAAGTGGTTAATTAATCAAAATTAATTGAGATAAGGTGTGAATCATCTAGAAACTCACACGGATCAATCCAGAAAATATCTCAGTCATTGATTATGTTTTAATCTTGGTCGTTGGAGTACCAACTGGAGATTATAAGGAAAGGTCGATGGATAGATGGAGAACACATCAGTGAAGATACTCATTAAACTGGGTAGTTCGATTTTCCAGTGCAGGTGATTCAACAAGAGAAATCGAGCCAATAGATCGAGTAACAGGTGGCAGAGGAGAAGCATAGTAGATTTTCGGAGGAGATTTCCAATTCCGAAAGAGTCAGCTGAGAGAGAGAAATAAGTTTTCCTCAAGGAACTATGCAAGGCCTGCGCAGAGGATTTTTGGGGAGAAGTTGATTCAGCCAGAGGAGCAGTTGGTTAAGTTGTTGAAGGCTAGGATATACTCCAGGAGGCCAAGCGAGTCACTTTCTGAGGCAGAGATAGGTAAGAGTTGCAGGATTCAGTGAGTTCCGAAGGCAGAGAAGATAGTGCTTGTGATAGTGCTTATGCAAGCATTGTGCAGAGGCTCGCGCAGGGGCAAGATGTACAACCCAGTTGGCCAAATCACGGAGTAGGGTCAGTTGTTGTGTTTAGGTATTTACCTCGTAGATATTTTGCCATTATTTCTCTCAGGAACAATCGCCAGTTTGGCAACATATTATTGTACTCAGAAATTTTGCTACTGCATAAGAATAAAAACCCTCATTGTTGCACTAGTTTTCCCACGTAGGTTTTTCTAGGCACATTTGTCAAAAAATAATTGTGTTAATTTTATGTGTGTGTGCTAGCATATTTCTCAATTTCCAACATTTTATTTTCTGCAGATTTTCATTGTGAAAATTGCAGTAGAGATTTTATTCGTTGTTCGTCATTGCAAATAAACTACATTATGAAATTTACAATTAGAAGAATCATTTCCAGCTATTGCAATAGTTGAAAATTTCACATAGACACCTATTTTGATCTTTCTCCATTTGGATTTGGATATTAGGAGACACAAATTATCTCTCCATCTTCGAAGTTGACTTTTCAAGATCTACGTTAGAGTCCTATTTTACTTTCTAAACATTGCTTTTATATAGGGGCTATTTTAGTACTCACATTTTGTATGAACACTTGTACCTAATAGTCTCATTGACATACTTCAGTGGTCATTTGTCAAAGATTTAATAAAATTACCTTATCTTATCATAACCATGTTCCTTTTATCTTATCACCTTGCTTTGTACTTCTGAACTTGTATCATCTGCACTTGCTTCCTCATTTCTTTCCACTTATTTGATCATAATTGTCATCCCTTTTTAGTAGTTCTTAAAATATTCTCTTGCTCTTTTCCTCCTATTTCTTTGATTTCTTACCTTATCTTCTTCTTCTCATCGCTTTTTAATATCCATATTTGTCAAATTTTATCCTTCATCCTCTAATTTTCCCCAATTCCCACAAGTTGCCATTACATCCCCACACTTTAGAGTTTAAACATCAAAATATGTTCATAATCTTTTTGTTTTGTTCATATGCTTCTAGATTCACTATCTTGTACTCTTATGTTTTGTCTTGCCTATCCTTGCTTAGTGGGTTAGGAGAATTTTCTATTCGGTTGTTTTGCACCTTTTGGGCATATTCTCATGAGATGGTCATATTCATGGTAATATCTACTCCTGCACCAACTCATACTTTTATATATAAATTAAAGGACTATTTCACTAGTAATAGCCTATTCTGGTGTACATGCAAAACATCATACTTGAGTGTACCTTTCTCTTGTTACATTTGCAAATCTTATGTACGCTCTATTAAAATATTCGTACTTTCCTCAAACCCTACTTGCGGGCACGTTATGTCAGTTTTTGATGGATATGGTAGCATCGGATAGGTGTTCTACTCTCAGATAATGTTAAGAGGCTAAGGAACACTAGATCTCCACAACCCGGAAAATGTTTCGCAAGATAAGCTTGGGAAACACCTTAATTAAATTAATTTTCCATAATTAAATTATTTTCTATGTCTAACTTAGGAAAAGTGGTCAATTAAAGTTAATTAAATAAGGATGTGGAGATTGCTCTAGAGGTTTCTATTAATGAAGTCTAATTGATCTTAGCCATCGATGGAGATTAAATTGCGTTCGTTCAGGTTCCAACGAGATATTATAAGAGCAGGTCGAAGGGCTTAGGGAGAATATCAGTGTTATCATTGTGAGCAAGGCAGATCGAGCTACTCAATTCGCAATTTTCAGTGAGAGCGTAGATCAAGCTACTCAATTTGCAATTTTCAGTGAGAGCACAGTTCAAGCCAAGTAAAGAGCATTGAAGAGAGGGAGCAGCAGAGATTTGTGAGTAGACATCCGGAGGAGAGATTCCCAGTTTTTTTCTAGTGCCAGAGTCGCAGGAAAAGGGAGGTTGAATTTATCTACAAAGGAGGTCATGCAAGCAGCGTGAACAGCCAAAAACCCAGTGCGAGTTATCGGAAGAGCCACAGATCAGTAGTTGAAGGTCAAATCTATTTCCGGAAGGTAGGGTGAGTGATTTCCAATGATAAAGGACGGCAAGATGGCTCAGTTATAGCTAGTTACCAGGCAGTGTGAGTGGATCGAGAGTCACCAATGTGCATTTTGGGCAGAGGTGCGAGTAGCCAGCAAGGACTGTGAGTACTTGGATAAAGGCCGAGTTGTTTTGCATAGGAGATCTGAGATCTCAAGTATATGTTGCCAGTTGTGATCTATATTTGCAAGAGGATTTTTCGTTAGACATCTAGTTGTAATAATTTCTCAAAATGTTGCATACTAAAATATACCCTCATCTATTGCACTGGTTTTCCATTTGGGGTTTTTCCGAGGATGTTTAGTCCAAAACTATTGGTGTCAATTTTTATTGTGTGTGTGCATCTAATTTTCAGCTCTTGATTTATAATTCCACAATGTTTTTTATTGTGAAGAACGCATCAGTGATTTAATCGTTATTTGTTGAAACAAATAAATTACTAATAGTTAGAATTAAACTCCAATTGTTGCATTCATGGAAATTTCATATGGTATCAAAGCATTGTTGATCATAGTAGAGGCTGAAAAGCGAGGGGAGCGAAATTGTGCAGTTTCAGAGGTAGATATGAGCAAAATATTTCTGGATCTACACAAGTCATCCAAGCATTGCAAATTGTTGGGGCAAGAAAATCGATTTCTAGTTCAGGGTGAAGGAAAAGCTTGATTTGTCCCAGAAGCAGTAGCAACAGGCAGTGAATTTGCCAGGAAGAGGTTCTGGTTAGCAAATCAATGATTTCACAGAGTAGATCTGGGCACAGAGATTTGTAGCAAGGGTTTCAGTTGCAAATTTGCGTAGAGCGGGAAGAAGAAGCACACAGAGAGGGAATTTCCGGTTTATTTCTCAAAGGGTTACCAATTTTCTAGTTGCGGAAAAGGAGGTCGTAATTTCTAGCAGCAAAAGGTTGTAGCGAACTTGTCAGTCCAACCAGTACGAGTTTTAGGGTTGACAATGTGTGTGTCAAATTCCATAGAAAGACTTCCGAGAGGTAGAGCGAGTTACCTAGTAGAAGCATCAGGTAGTGCAAATTCCAGGAAGGACACCGGAAGACAAGAGCATAAGTAAATCTATGCATTGCAGCGGGAGTACTTGTAGTAGAAATAAGGCCAAGTTGTCAAAAGGAGAAGGAGATTTCCAGCATAAAATTCTGCAGTCGAATTGAGTTTTACAAAGATGGTTGTAGCAGGACTCAAAGATTAGGACAGACTTGATAGAGCCTCAAACTTTAGTGTTCGGAAGGCCAAGATGCAATTCATATTGGAAGAGTATTGTCTAAAGGAGTTCGTGACAACATTAATTGTTGAACTGACAGATCCTATCCCATTTCATGAGTACAAGAAGAATACAACCAAAGCGAAGAGGACGGTCCTAAACAGGGTTCAAGATCATATAGTCCCGCATATTGCAGAGAAGAATGGTATTCGAGATCGTATTGTCCCGCATATTACAGAGAAGAATACGGCAAAGGACAAGAGGGATGTGGTTGTGAAGTTGTACCAGGATCCATCTAAGAATCGGAAAATGATTCTCAAGAAGAAACTGAGGACAACCAAGATGCAAAAGGGTGAAAGCGTTACGCCCTACCTCACCAAAATTCAGGAAGTCTGAGATTAACTTGCAGTTGTAGGTGAGAAACCAGCAAATAGTGAGTTGGTGCGAACATCTCTAAACGGGTCTACCAAGGAATGGTGAACTTTTGTCTAGGGAATCACTAGACGAGATAAGCTACCAGACTGAGTGATCTGATAATCACCCTATGAGTGACATTAGTTGAAGTTTTATTAAACAAAAGGTATTACAAACTCATGTCTCGGTGTGTGTTCTGTGTTATTTAAGCAACAGATCGATCAGATTGCTAATACACAGACATTTAAATGGAAAGACAACAGAGAAATACAGCAAGCAACCACAAAGACACAAGCAATTTTAATAAGGAGTTCACCCTATTCTCCAGGGCTACGTCTCCGGTCCAGCTTTCAGTGGTGGCCTTGTTTTATTGGGTCTTTGAGCAGAGAATTACAATATAGGGACTCGATGGGAGTTCTCCTGAAGCAGGTTTGCTTGGCAGGGTGTTTCTTGAATTCCCTAAGCCACTGGAGTGCACAGACTCTTCTTCTTCCTACCAGCTTTGTGACCTTCAGGTCTACAATGGACGGAGCCAAATATGATGCTCAGTCCGAAGAGATTCCTCTATGGGATGGCTTGAATCTTCAAGCTCTGGTGGTCGATGCTGCCACTGGTCAGCTCTGCCCTCTATCTCTTCCTGCTATTGCTTTACTGCCTTCTTCTCTGGTTTCTGTCTCTCAGTGTTCAACTGTGTATTCTGTTTCGTTGTTCATGGCTTTTAGCCATTCGAACTCATGCCCGTTCGGTTCCTCTGTTGCCTCTGTTGATTCATCTTCTGCAACTGCACTTGGAGTTCCCTGTTCGGCATCAGCATGAACACTCAGGGACTGGCCACGTGTCCCCATCTGAACAACGCTAGCATGCTCGTCGGTTGTTTCTTCAATTACGTCGTGGATGCGTTCTTCCTCCACTGTTGTGGTCAAACGGACCTCAAATCTTTACAAACGCGGCTTAATCCTTCGTCGATTCCGCTTCCTCCATCGAGCGCAATCTCAGTCGTCCAATCTGGGTCCCCCAGATCCAACGTTATACGCACATCCCGCGTGGTTAACTTGTTCAACCGATAACGCGCGATCAACAGCGGTTTTATCTCACCTCCGCCGCCACGCGTCGATCGTTAAGTGGGATCGCTCCGCTCTCTCCAAAACCGTTTACCATTTGAGGGCGCCCAGATCAATACCGCCGGTTTCTAGAGCGCGAGTCCCACCTTGTACGATTAGTGCTTTTTGCCTTCCCCAACCGCAGTTCTCTGGTTCGCCATTCGTCCAAGTGCTCGGGCTTTCCCCATTTCAACCTTGTTCGGCCATCAAAAATCACCTCCTTTTCCCGATCCGGGGCTCCCAAGGGCTACTTTGACCTCATGCGCAGTCTCCATGGGCCTCCATCAACGCGCTTTGACCGAGGTCCTCGTCGTTCCACGCTCACTGCCATTGCCACTGGTTCAGGGTGTTTTTGATCGTTGTTTTTGGAATTTTTAGAGATTCGTCCCGACCTGATACAGTCATGGTTCTTTGCCAGTCTTTCATGGATCCAATTCGGATCATGGCCTTCCCATTAAAAGAGCTTTTGGACCACCAAAAGTTGGTTTTCAAGCATCGACTAAGTGAGGGTATTGCTTTCTCACTTGTCCAATCTCAATCCACTTCGCACTACTTGGCTTCGAACCTTTGAGCCCAATCCTGAGGTATTCCACTTGTCCACTGCGCATCGTCCTTACCTTCCTCTCCAACACTGTGTCTTCCCGTAATTCATTAAGATATTCAAGTAACAGGTCATCAACAAAAGGTAATTGACTCTGCTCTTCAAGGTCCTCAATCATTGAAGGTTCAAACAACCTCAAGCAATCTGCGTTTACGACTGAGTAGACGTGCATGTAAGCTAGTAGATCAAGGCGAAAAGCATTTTCACCAATCTTCTCAAGGATCATGAAGGGTCCATACCTGATAGGTTTTAGCTTTTTACCTTCTCCTTGCATCCTGTCCTTGCTGATATACAGCCATAATTGGTCTCCAACTTGAAAACTATGCTCCATCTGATGCTTATCGTGCCTAGTCTTGTACTTGGCTTGGCTCTTTTCCAGCTGTTTCTGTACTGCCTGGTGGATCTCCTGGATCTATTCAATGAACCTAGTTGCCTTGTCCACATCACTGTCTCTATCAACCATGGTATCTTTACCAAAGACAAAATCCAAAGGAGACCTTGGTATGAAACCAAAACAGGTCTCAAAAGGAGATCTTTGTGTAGAAGAGTGTTTGGCTCTATTGTAAGCATGTTGCACATAACATAAGTGTTCATCCCAAAGCTTGGGGTGTTTGCTGCAATATCCTCTCAGTAACTGGATCACCGTCCTGTTAACAACTTTTGTCTGGTCATCTGTTTGTGGATGAAAAGTTGTGTTTTTCTTTAATTTGGTGTCCATTAGTTCCCACAGACTTGACCAAACCTTCCCCACAAATCAGGTGTCTCGATCAGATACAATAGAAGTGGGTAATCCAAAATGAACCCATACATGTTCAAAGAACAATTTTGCAGTTTGTTCAGCTGTAATCTATTTACTACAGGGTATCAACATACACATTTTGTTGAACATATCCACAACGACATATAGATAATCATGACCTTTCCTACATTTAGGCAGTCCTCCAACAAAATCCATGGAAATGCTTTCCCAAGGGTGAGAAGGACCTGGCAATGGAGTTACAAGCCTAGTTTTCTGTTGCTGGGCTTGCTTTTCGCACACATAGCACATCCCTTTACATATCTAGAAATTGTCTCACTCATTCTTGGCCAATAGCAGAGCCTTTGCAGCTATGCAACTGTTTTACTTACCCCAAAGTGACCTAATATCAGAGAAGTGTGTGCTTCCCTAATTATCTTTACTCTCTCAGTTTGTGGAATGCAGAGTTTC
>APFE030477297.1:53640-118614 GCA_000404065.3 Pinus taeda | reverse complement strand
TTTATAATGGGTCTAGATAACATGTCTGCAACCTTGTTATGTATGCCCTTTTTATATCTGATGACTAAATGAAACTGTTGTAGGAAACCCATCCATCTGTAATGTCTTGATTGCTGCAACTTAGTTTGGGAGTGTAGGTATTGAAGTGGTTGATGATCAGTATGTATTACTATTTATTTGCCCATTAAGTAATGTTTCCACTTTTTTACACTCTGAACTAATGCATACAATTCTTTATCATATGTAGGATAGTTAACTACTGCAGGATTAAAGTCTCAGAATGATAACATATGGGTTTACCGTGTTGTGTCAACACTGCTCCCATACCATAGTCACTGGCATCAGTTTGGATCTCAAATGGTCTTTGTAGATCTGGCAGTGCTAGTACCGGTGATGTACTAATCTTTTCTTTCAAGGTGTCGAAGGCTTTTTGTTGTCTGCCTCCCCACTAAAACACCTTGTTCAATCTTGTCAAGGCATGTAAGGGAGCTGCAATTGAGGAAAAATTTGAAATGAACTTCCTCCAATACTGTGCTGCTCCTAAGAAGCTTCTCACTTCTGTAGCAGACTTGGGTTTAGGCTTTACAATGACTGCCACTTTAGAAGGATCTATTTTCAATTCACCTCCCCCTACTATATGACCCAAATAATTTAGAGAGGTTTTGCCAAATTCACATTTGGAGAGTTTAACATAAAGTTTTTCTCTTTTCAAAACATCTAATGTCTGCTTAACATGCTTTAAATTTTCTTCCCATGTTTTACTAAAAATCAGAATGTCATCCAGATACACAATAACAAATCATCAAGAAAAGTTCTGAGTACATCATTCATTAATCTCATGAAAGTAGCAGGGGCATTGGTCAAGCCAAAAGGCATAACCAGCCATTCATACAATCCCTGCTTTGTTTGGAAAGCAGTCTTCCATGCATCTTGCTCTGCAACTCTGACCTGATGGTATCCACTGTGCAAATCCAGCTTGGTGAAATAAACAGCTTCCTTCAATTGATCTAAAAGATCATCTATGCGAGGAAGGGGATAATGATTTTTGATTCTTATCTTATTCAGTGCTCGGTAGTCAATGCACATTCTCCATGAGCCATCTTTCTTTCTCACCAAAACAATCGGTGACCGACATGGTGATGTGCTAGGCCTGATGACCCCTTTCTCCAAGTCCATCTAGCCACTGAATCTCGACTATCCAATCTGCTCACTAGTTGTGCCTTAGTCCATCAAGAGCACAAACATCAAGACTCCTATCAAGTTGTTCACAACTCCGTTTGTGAAAAACTCTCAATCTACCCACTGCTACTACTCAGTGACATCAGCCCATTATGGTCTTTCTGCGCTGCTCCAATTAATACCGAAAAAGGGCATGGAGGGTTGCCATCTATCACTGCAAGATGTCCATCTCCCACAATGAACACGGGCTAGGAGGACTGCCCATCATCTGTTGTAGAAGTCCTCCTCCACACACAACTATAAGGTTGCTGAAACTGCTCCTCTGGCTCATCAAACCTTGGGCTCAACTTTTGCCACTCTAGCAACCACCTAGCTCCATGAAGATGGTGCAGACCGGACTACAACTTGGGCACTATCACATTGTCCTACAAAATATCATAAATACCCAATCCAATGTCCATAATTGGTCCACACTCATGCCGCCCTCCAACAGACCACGAGTGACCAATGTTGTAGCATATGCTCCTAGTTAGGGCATCCAATACTCTAGGAACCCCTCCTCTTGGTTGCCAACAGACTCCATCAAATTGTCCTCTCCTAGGACACCATCCACCTAGCATCCATCCATCAAAAAGGTGACATCTACAACATATTGTTGCTGCCACCTTGACCTCGATTTTTGTGCATTCACAAGACTGCTTAGGGCACACAACAACCCTAAACCACAGCTCCAAATACCATTGCATTCCTTATCCAAACAACTGCTCCTTTACTGCCCTTTACTAGGTCTTTCCACACATTCTTTGAGCCCAAGGCTCCTCCTTTAAAACCCTCACAACATGTGGTCTGATACAGTAAAGGTTGTTTCCCTTTAACACAAGGAAATACCACTTGATGAAGTCGTCCTTGCCTCTATTTACCTGTGCTACTTCTCTTAGTGGTTGCGGCCTAGAGTCTGCCCTCTCTTTAAGGCCTCATGGCCCTCAAACCATCTCAATACACATGTTGTTTCTACAGCAGTCTTGTGGCCACCTATAGCAAAGGTAATGCACAGAAAAACACTTTCTAACTTAATTTGGATCAGCGGCTAAGATCTGCACTTGAGTCTTCTCTAAAACTAGTCAAAACCCGTCCTCAAATCACCTTGATGGATGCCTCAGACCTGCAGCCCTACTCCTCAGATATTCACACCCTAAACAGATGCAAAATTCGTGCTCCTTGTCACAGAATCGTTGTCTGAATCACAAAGATATCTTTGATGTTTTATGCACTTGAGATATGTGGAATGACCTCCAACATTACTCCTTTTTATAGCCTCCATGTGGATGTGACATTAGCCCTTAAGAACACTCTAACATGGTGGTCGACTTGTCCTAGTAGGCCTCACAACCACACATTAACTTCAAAAATTCAAAACTCAACAACCACAACTAGGAATTGGACGATTCTCGATGCATTGGAATCGTCTCGACATCTACTATGATCCTCATCCATCACATGTCAAAATATTGTCACGATTTTGGCCGAAACATCGATAGGAACAAAACCCCAAGCTTGGGTTTCAAGCCCACAAGGCCACTTGTGGAGCTCCTTCCTCCAAACCCTCGATCCTCAAGGCTTGGGGTACCTCCCAAGCTACAAAAATCAACACATACAAGACTGGAAAGTAGTCAATGTATTGGTTAGCCCAAAGGGCATCACCAAGAACTCAAAATGCCTATACTGACATTAGAATGCAGTCTTCGAGATGTCCTACTCCCTCACCCGAATTTGATGATATCCAAAGCACAAATCTATCTTAGAGAAGTATTTAGCTCCTCTAAGCTCATCCATCGACTCATCACAGTGCAGAATCGGGTATCGGGTATAGGTTCTTCAGTGTCTTCTTATTCAAGGCCCTGTAATCAATGCACATGTGAAGCATCCCATCCGTTTTCTTTACCAGTACAACTGAAGAAGCAAAGGGACTAGAACTGAGCCCGATGTGTCCCAAAGCCAACTACTCTTGTATCACTCTCTCTATCTCATCCTGATAGACCTTGGGATGTTTGTAGGGTGTCGTGATGACTGCGTCCACACTGCACACCCTCCTTGGGCTCTATAATATGCTCAAATCCTCTATCTGGTGGACATCCTCGGGGAATGTCTCCAAACATTGCTTAATGCTTCTCTAGTAGTGCCAAAATGTCTGGATGTGGTTGTTGTTGCTTCCGTGTCTCAAAAATGTTCAACTCTACTTCCCATGCTATGTCCTAATGCCTCAAGTCGACCTCCATCTTGTATGTTGATACTGTCTGTGGTGGATCTGAGTGCATGCCCCTCAATAATACTAGTCTCCCATCTGGTCCCATGAACTCCATGTATAATTTCTTCCAATTAGTGGTGACGCGTCTCAGAGAATATAGCCACTGAACACCCAACGCCACATTGGTGTCTGGCACATCAACCACAAAGAAATGATTTGTCATCGAATAATTCCCCATGGTCAGGGTCAAGTTGGAAACATATCTAATGCACTATGGTTCGATCCCATGAAAAAAGCATTGAAAATCCCTCAAAAGTCTTTGTGCGTATGCCTCCAGTAGGAAAAAGTGATCCTCCTCCCTGTGGTGGTGGTGGTGCTGGTGGTGGTGGTGGTGGTATCCCACCTCCTAAGGACTGGCGTCCTCCATCTCCTGTGTCAATCTTCTACTCCAACTTATCATCAAGCTTGTTATCTACATATACCTCAATGTAATGTGCCTTTCCCTTGCCACGCTTATGCACTGATGCCTACGGCTCCTAACATGTGAAGCACAACTTCCTCCTCTAGAGGTCCCTCCTAATCTCATCATCTAGTTGTCCTCACCCAACATCGCTATGCATTTGTCTAGTGTATTGTCCCCCTTGGGGTGCAATGTGCCTGGCAAGTATAGGGGCCTTGGTTTTAGGCAAGTCTTCAACCATATCTCTGGCCCTTGAAATGGTATCCCGCAGTGTAGTAGGCCTATAAGCCCTCACGCAACCATGTAAGGGATCAACTAGCCCCTCAATGAACAACATGATCAATCAAGTCTCTGAAATATTTGTAACCATTACACCCATGTCACCATTCAAACTAGCAAGGGTCCTAGGAGAGGATCCCACAGAGCAACTACTAGGTCAAGGGAAACAATGGAGCAATAAACCACTGTCACCTCAACAAAGGCTCTGTGATCTTAAGGACTTTCACCGATGGGAGGAGACTGGATATGAGAGGAATCACGATAATGGATATGTCAATGAAAATGATGAAAGGTGATTCCCAAGGCCTATTCACAAGAGAGACTCAATTACATGGCTTGCTTTCTATGGAAGCAAGGTGATGGGCTCTCTAGAAAGGGCAAAGAAGATCCTTAGGGCTAGGTTATGGGAGCATGCTTTGCCAAGATGGTTCCTAGACCTAGGGATCCTTGTGGAGACTTGGCTTTTATGTGATCTTTTTGAAATTGGAATTAGCAAGTTTTGGGACCACAAAAGGCCAACTAGACCCACAATTAGGTCAAGGGTAGGAGTTGATCAACCAAGAATGGGCTTGACCCAATAAGGGATGGGAAAAGGATCAAGGAAAGAATATTCTTTGGATAATTTAATGATATGATCCTAATGAGGTCACCAGCCAATGGGAAGCCAAAGGCAAGAATTGATCTTTGAGCCAGTGCTTGAAATATCTCAAGATCCCACCGTCGGAATTTAATGAAATTTGGAGGTCTTCTAGAGGACACACCATTGCAGTTGGGGGCAAGAGATCGAATTCTTTTTAATAGCTAAATCATGAGAAAAGTGATGCCCTAAGTGACCTATGGAGGCTAGGCCTAGAAAAGGAAGGCGAGGTGAGAGAAATAAGCCTTAAAGTGATCACCTATGGAGGATTACTGCCTTTTCCTTTAGGAGAGATGAAGTAAAGGGGAATTTATGGTTTGGAAAGAGTTCACCCAATCAAGGAGGCCTTCAAACAACTTCGAAAGGCATTAGGGCATGAAAGCAGCTTCTTCAACGACTTTATACTTCGATTTGGAATAATCGATAACTTATCAAGATGCAATTAACATAACTATCTCTAGGAACATTCACCCATTCATACATGGCCCATGACATGATGCAACGCTATAAAAGATAACAATTTCCACCAATTTGTATCGAAAAGCAGTAAATTTCAAACTTGTACAGTGAAAATCCCAACAACATTCATGTGACAAAAGTAAACAATAAGAATAAGTATGAAAAGAGCACTTACATGTACAAAAGAGTACATCCAATAATCATATTATGCCAATAATGAAGCTCCAAGACAAGAGAGAGATATCCAAACATCAAAATTCATCCAGAACATCCAAACTCATCCTCCAAAAGGTATAGCGAAAATCTCACAAGAGCCGATAACCCAATCCAAGTGATGATGAATGAGAGAGGATGCCTCTAATCTATTTATATAGTCCTCCAAGGGATTCGAAAGGCCTAATTTGGACTAATAATGCCCCTAGAATAAAATAATGTACATAATAACAATACTTTTGGTGACAAGCCCACCAAATAGCACAATAACACAAAAATAAGCCTCTCAAGACGATCGAATGATCAACAAAGTGAGTCGTTGGGCCTTTCAGGAGGCCTAATGAAGTCCAAGGGGTTCCATGATGCAGAAATGGACTCCAAAAATAGAAGAGAACGGGTTGGCCCCTTGTTTTCCAAGCAAGAACGTGTGGTGCTCCCAAGTGGGTGATGGGGCACAAGGACATCCTCATGGGTCTCCAAATGGATCAAAAATGCATGTAGACCATTTGTAAGGGCTAGAATGATGACATAAGCCCTCCCTCTGCAGCGGGAGACATCCTCTGGACCTTGGAACATCTGCCAAGTATATGTACCACTGTGGAGTCGATTGGGCATGGTGAACCAGGTGCATCATCCTCATCCAAAAAGGTGGAACATGAGCAATCAATAAGCGTTGTTGGAGATCCATGAAGTAATCTCTGGTATGGTGGAGGCCCATGGCTCTCAACACTCATCCTACAACTGCTAATGCGACCCTTTAGAGGACTAGGACCCTATATAGGGAGACTAAGCCCCAAACGGAGACCTGCAATCCTGCATAAGATCCAATGTATCTCCTTGCCCTCCAATATAACAAATCATTAGTATAATCAAGTAAAAGAGCTTACAAGTCATGGAATCAATGGGGTGTTTCATGGTGGCATGCCCCTCCATAATGGGCTTTGACATGTACAAGTGTCTCCAAGCTCAATAGAGGGTTAATCAAGGACCCTATCAGGTGGTTTCAACCTCTAAAGGGGGTGACATGTCCATGGTACATCCCTCAAATGGTAGGTGGCAAATGATATAATAATGGAGCAGAGTGTGGATCAGGGGAATCACCTAGACCACATGTTATGGTACAAGGATAGCTACAATAAGAGCAACCCACACCTGGGCATATAAGTGTAGGAGGGAGCAAATCTTGGTACATGAATTACCCCAGCCTTTGATTTTCCACCCTTCTTCATATGCCTTTTTCCTTTGATTGTTTTTTCTTCATAACTACTTGGGGCTCTAGGGCATGAGAGCATGATGTATAATATGTAACAGTCGATACCCCCAAGGGTTGGGATAATCATGGGTTCCTTAATCATAGAGGCGGCTCATCTAGGTGTTGATTTCGGGTAGCATCGAATGTGCTCTAGGCCTCAAATTTTGCAGGGAGGCTTGGGCACATGTATTCCAAAGAACCCAGAATGCGTTTTGGGAAATTCCACACAGAAACAGTTTTATTAAAATAATTAATATTTTTTAATAGGACCCATGTCTAAACTTACGAAATTAAAAATATTAATGGGTATTAATCTAATTGTGGTGTAACTTCTAGAAGAAGACGAGGAACAAGCTAAAATGATCTTAGTCATTGATTAGCTTTTAATCTGGGTCGTTGAATGTCAATGAGAAGATTATTTAAGGGAGCTTGAGGGTCATTTGGAAAACACACTGAGAAATCAAGAGATTGAATTTCTGAAATGAGAAGTTTTCAAAAGGAAATTATGATCAAGGAGCTTTCATGCAGTTGAGTAGCAGGCATAGCATCCAGAGAGCGATTTTCTCAACCGGAGAATCATCAACAAAGAGAGACAGAGAGTGATCTAGCAGCTCTCACGCAAAGGCTAATGCAGGGCCACACAGAGGCTGATGCAAGGCAACGCAGAGGCAACGCAGAGGGTGAGAGAGATTCCGAAATTTTGCAGCAGAGTCAGTTTCGGAAGCCGATAGTCAGGGTGTGAGACCAGGAGGCTAAGCACAGTGACTCCCGGCAGCAAATTGATCAGTTGGCTGGGTGACAGTTCCTAGAGGGGCTAATGTAGGGACTGCGCATAGACAGCGCAGGGCCTGCCAAAGGCACTTCATCTAACGTCTAGATCAGCCGGGATTTTTCTCAGTGATTGTGTGAGGTAATCTCACAAATCTTTCTGCCATTATTTCTCTCTCTATAACTAAACAAACCGAGAGGTATTCAGACATGTATTCAAAATTTGCTACTGCTTAATAATAATAAACCCTCATATCTGTTGCATCTGTTTTCCCACATTGGGTTATTCCGAGGACATTTGTCCAAAAATAACGGTGTTATTGTGTTGTATTTTCTTTCTTGCTCAGTCTCTTGTTTCCACATTATATTTAATTAAGTGAAGGTTGTAGTGTATGTATTTCGATATTTGTCATAGAAAACTACAAGTAATTTGTTTGAAGGAAGTTAACAAATAGGAGAAATATCATCAGTTGTTGTAGTAGGAATTTCAGTTTAGAAATTTTCACATGGTATCGGAGCTGCAACTGGGACAAGAAGAGCAGAACCAGAGAAACCAACGCTGAGCATAAGAGGGAGATTGAAACGATGCAGGAGGCAGCAATTCGAACCCTAGAGGGTTTGTGTAGTTCTTAGCCGGAGGGCTGAAATTTCGAGGTGATCTTTGTCTGAGTGAGTCAACAAAGAGAAGGACTCCCAGTTTAAATCTTTGTTGGGGCAAAGGGAGCAACGCTGGAGTCTCAGGGTGAGGAGAAGCTGGTGGGAAGCAAATTTTTCTGTAGGCAGTTTGCTGAGCAAAAAATCGTCAAAAGAAAGAGGAGAAGCACGGTTGAGGGAATGTCTTCCTCAGAGAATTCCTAGCCAAGGAATTCAAATTCTCTAGACATGAGCAGCAGCAAGGGACAGCAATTTTACTAGCTTTAGCAAAGAGTGTGTAGGCTAGCCCAACAGCAGCACAGAAGAGAGGAGATTTTTGACATTTGTGGTAGAAATGGCAACTAGTGTCTTGAGGAATCAAAACAGGTTGGACGAAGCATCCAACTATGTCATCTGGAAGGCTAGATGGTCATTCCTTCTAAATGAGCATGCCCTCAAGACATATGTCGACAGTGTGATGGTTGTCCCTGCAGATCCAGATCCGCTGAAGAAGTACAGATTAGAAATGGCAAAGGCGAAGAGGATGATCCTTGATGGAGTAAAGGATCGTGTAGTGTCTCATGTCGCTAGCAAAGGAACTGCTAAGGAGATGTGGGATGCCTTGGCAACGCTATATCAAGGTTCTTTCGAGCAGCGAAAGATGTACGTGGAGCAGAAGCTGAGATCTGCTCAGATGTAGAAGGGAGAGCGTGTGGATCTATTCCTCGCGAAGCTTAAGGAGACCCGTGATGAATTGTCTGCTACGGGGCATACACCTCAGCATTCAAAGTTAGTTAGACTG
The DNA here is from genome assembly GCA_000404065.3 of Pinus taeda. Lineage (NCBI taxonomy): Eukaryota > Viridiplantae > Streptophyta > Pinopsida > Pinales > Pinaceae > Pinus > Pinus taeda. Next base: position 109,687 of record APFE030477297.1, on the reverse strand, counting down.
GCCCTCAATTCTGTCTCAGATGAGTGGCAAGTCTTTGTCCAAAATGTCCTGGACAAAGCAACATTGTCAAATTCAGTTGAGATGTGGGCAGGTCTAAAACAAGAGGAGCAGAGGAGAGACTTAGTCAAGGTTAAACTTGATGGAAGCAACAGCAGTGGGTCAAAGCCCGAGGAGGAGGAGAATAATACAACCCTTGCATCAAAGGGACAACAGGAGCAGTGGAGACGTAAGAAAGACGTCTCGAAGATCAAGTGTTTCAGGTGTGGTGAGATGGGTCACTATGCTACCTAGTGTCCTCTCAATAAGGACAAGGATGAGAAGCACAATCGAAGAGGAGTTCGCCATGACAGCCGAGATACCTCTAAGAGGAGGGTGGGTTGATTTAGAATTGTAGTCCGAAAGAGCTACAGATGAGCAGGATCCTTGAGGAGTCCACCTCTTGGATCAATACCTTGCTACGGGAGCCCAGTTTTGTGGTAACAGAATGGACTAGTTTCGGATGGTGTCAAGGAGTGTCGGGGAGACAGTTGCAGTGGCTAGGAGCGCTAGAGACTGAACAACACAGAACAGAGTTGGCAGTGGTGCAGATGGCACAGAGAAAAGGTCAGCAGCAGTGCAAATGCCACAAAGCAAAGGGCAGCCGCAATGTAGATGGCACAGAGCAAGCAGCGCAGTAGATTTAGAGGGTCTGCGCAGAGACTAGGAGCAGTCAGGCTTCATCATTCACATGGTATCATACTGAACACAGTTAGTTCAATAATTTTGGATACTTTTTCGTTGTTGATAGAGTGGTAGCAACAATTTGAAGTGCAGTGGTAGTGCTAGCAGCAGTACAAATGCAGCACTTGCAAGGGAGTTGTAGTATGGATGCAATGCTCACAGTGGTAGTGTCAGCAACAGTACAGTTGCAGTAGCAGCGCAATAGTTGGTGGACAGCATGTCAAACATCAGCTCCGCAGAGGACGATGGTTCAGAGTCTAAGCAGCATGTAGCAGCATATTGCTAGAGCACATTCCTCACTAAGAGGAAGTGTTGATTTGGGGTAGCATCGGATGTGCTCTAGGCCTCAAATTTTGTAGGGAGGCTTCGGCACATTTATTCCAATGAACCCAGAAAGCATTTTGGGAAATTCCACCCAGAGACAGTTTTATTAAAATAATTAATATTTTTTAATGGGACCCTAAGTCTAAACTTAGGAAATTAAAAATATTGATGGGTATTAATTTAATTGTGGGTGTAACTTCTAGAAGAAGACAAGGATCAAGCTAAAATGATCTTAGCCATTGATTAGCCTTTAATATGGGCCGTTGATTATCAACGAGAATATTGTTTAAGGGAGCTTAACAGTCATTTGGAAAACACACCAACAGATCAAGAGATCGAATTTCTGAAGTGACAAGTTCTTAGGAGGAAATTTTGATCAAGGATATTTCTTGCAGTTGAGAAGGGATAGCATCCACAGAGAGAGAGAGAGAGAGAGAGAGAGAGAGAGAGAGAGAGATTTTCTTAGCCGGAGTATCATTAGCAGAGAGAGGCAGAGAGTGATCCAGCAGCTCTCACGCAGAGGCTAATGCAAGGCCACATAGAGTTAGCGCAGAGGGTGAGAGAGAATCCAAAATTTTGCAGCAGAGTCAGTGTCAGAACCTGAGAGCCGGGTGTGAGACCAAGAGGTTGAGAGTAGTGACTCCAGGTAGCAAATCGATCAGTTGGTTGGGTGACGCAGTGCCTACAGAGGCTAACGCAAGGACTATGCAGAGGCAGCGCAAAGCTTGCCAGAGGCACTTCATCTAGTGTCCTGATCAGCAAGGATTTTTCTCAGTGATTGTGTGAGGTAATCTCACAAATCTTTCTACCAGTATTTCTCTCTGTAATTGAATAACCCAAGAGGTATTCGAAGATGTATTTAAAGTTTTCTAATTCTTAATAATAATAAACCCTTAGTTTTGTTGCACTATTTTCCCACATTGGGTTTTTCGAGGGACATATGTTATTTTTTCTTGCTTAGTCTCTTCTTTCCGCATAATATTTAATTAAGTGAAGGTTCCAGTGTATGTATTTCGATATTTTTTGTAGGAAACTGCAAGTAATTTGTTTGAAGTTAACAAATAGGAAATATATCATCAGTTGTTGCAGTAGGAATTATGGTTTAGGAATTTTCACACTAGGGGCCAGCGGAACCAAGGTAATGTCCATGGATAAGGGGTATAGCTCATGTTTAGCTTTTGCCCACGTGCTAAATTTGTATGTTTCGGTCATCTTTTGCATCTTCTGTACATTTGGTGTTGAAAGTAGCCAAATTATGCTTTTTCTTTTCTTTTTAGTTGCATCAACCTTCGACGCATTGTTCCAAGCCCAACCCAAGGTGTGGACAAGGGGAAGGGGAGGCTAAACCTATGTGGAGCCAGTGGACACACGTGGACCCGGATGGGAAGAGAGATGAATGGGGCTAAAATGAGTGGACGGGGGACGATGTAGGTGGTAAGGGGAAGCATGACCACGCAACCAAACTTGGGATTTACCATGTAGTGCCAACCCTAATGCTAATGGCCAATAAAGGAGATCCCACGAGACTAGGATACAAGGGTAACCACGAAATCGGGCAATAGTGACAAGAATATAGACCTAACCCACTCTTTCTGCCGAATCCCCCCACCAATCCATGCCCAAAAGTGCCCATGATAAGTAAGGAAAATTACCCAACTATACCAATGAAAAGCCATACCTTTGGGATCGGGAGGCCCACCTTCAAACATATAACCATAACAAGTGGGCGAGGGACCACATGGCTAGCTCAGGTGGCAAAGATAATGGCATATCCAGTTATCTAGTAGCTACAAGGGGCTGTTGGTTATTGGTCAAAGACTATCTATGAGAAAAAAATATCCTGTGTACACTACCCGCAGGTGGTGAGTATCACTTGGCTCCAATTGGGACATGAGCTCTCAGAGAGGTGCATGAAGCTACTCGAACACGAGGTCATGAGAACACCAACAATCTCTTAGTATCGCATACCTGTTACTTGCACATATCAAAGACCAAGCATACGGGGCAGCATGGTTTTGTGGTGTCTTATGATCACCCATGCTCAGTATTAGGCTATAAAAATCAACAAGAATGTAAAATGCAATTTTATTCTAAAGGCGGCCAATCTATCATGAAAATATCATATGATGTTAGTTCTAACAAGAAAATGAGCATGCATGTTACATCACCCAAATACTAAGTGTAATCGTAGACCCAATGCAACCAACGTATCATCCAGTCAATATGAAAACAACTGCCATTTTGTTTACTCATGCAATAGATCCAAAGGTAGGGCAAGAATGACAACATGGAAGGTCACAAGGGCGGGAGGCGAGAAAATGAAGTGAGTATGCATGGAGTATCACGGGGAAAGAGGGAGCCAATGGATGCAATCTATTCCACATGATCCTTTCTTCTAACCAAAATATAGAAATATCAACAATTAGGCTCGTGGATAGCAACCTCAGGCATATCATCCGCATTATGTTCCCCATCATTAATGTCATGCTTTATGACCACCATAAGGTCATGACTGGGAGGAAAGGGAGACCAATGATAACGGGAGACACAACAAGCAAGTTGCTCATGATGATCATATTCAGAATCTTGAGGGTATGAGGGGGGATGAGGGATACGACTAATACATGGTTCCTCCTCAACATCAACCCTAGGAGGGGAAAAAGGATCATCAATGATGATGCTAATGTGAGAGGACAAGGTGGGGCCTCAAGGGTCATGTAGCTATGTTGTTGGGATCCTGGGGAAGGTATGGGAAAACAAGGCCTTTATCAATGTCATCATCGGTGTCATACATGGGGCCCTGCCATTTCCAATAAGCCTTCTTCATGTGAGGGATAGCCACAATCCTACCCTTAGATGGTGTGAGTAGAGATATCATTATGAGTAACGCCCTGGAGAAAGGGAGAATCAATTTCAACCTCATTTTCTGAGTCAGTATCATAAATAGGGTCATTGTTAAAATGATGGTTTCCCATATCCCATTTTCCCTCACTTATGCACAAGAAATCAGAAATGTCATCTTCACAAGGAGCTACAATATTCATATGCTCAAGCACCCTTTCTTGAATGAAAGTCCCACTTCATCGAGTTCATTGCCAAGGGCTTTAATAGGGCTTTCACTCATGCCATGCACAGTCTCAATCCTTAAATTTGCATCCTGAAGGTCCTCATCATTATCTTCTTTAGATTGATCCCACTCTTCCATATATTCCTCAGTTTCATGATGATCCTTCACATTTAAACTTTCTTCAATGTCACTTGGATCATCCAATTGATTACCTTTTGTGGGGCTTTGCAACTAATTATAATATTTTTCATTGAATAGGTCAGTCAGAATATTAAAAGCACAGGTTAGGCCAGCAAAGTCTAAGAGACAACTAGGATCCTTCTCATAGGCACACATCATTACATAGAGTTTCTATTGTGTTGACCCATGAAACTTGAGCATGAATTTCTTATCCATTTTCTCCAATAAATCTTCATAAAACTCAACATATTTGTCCACATCCTTTTGCAGTTCTTGAAGGTCTTGATCATTGACTTTTGCAAATGTAGGACCAAGATTAATCTCTTTCCAACAAAAGTCCATTTTTCATGATTTTGCATATTAGGATTAAAATGGAGTTGCCAGGATGAATTAGAATGCCTTGATAGATGCTTGCTTCACCCCACAAGCATTAAACTTTGAATTTCAATGAAGAACTACGACTTCATTCTTCCAATGGAGTCGCCAATAATGACTTCATTCTTCCAATGGAGTCGCCAATAATGATATGTCAATAAGTCGTATGGGGAACAAAATACACGTCTCATGTCCCCAGCAACGGCGCCAAAATGTTACCGCTTAAACTAGAAAGGGTCTTAGGATGGGATCCTATGGAGAAACTACTAGGTCAAGGGAAACAATGGAGCAATAGCCCACTGTCACCTCAGCTAAGGCTCCCTACTCTTTACGGACTTTCACCGATCGAAGGAAACCCGTTATGAGAGGAATCACGATAATGGATATGTCAATTAAAATGATGAAAGGGGATTTTGAAGGCCTATTCACAAGAGAGACTCAAGTGCATGGCTTTCTTACTTTGGAAGCAAGGTGATGGGCTCTCCGGGAAGGACCAAGAAGATCCTTAGTGCTAGATTATGGGAGTATGCTTTGCCAAGATGGTTACTAGACCTAGCGATCCTTGTGGAGACTTGGCCTCTATGTGATCTTTGTGAAATTGGAATCAACAAATTTTGAGACCATAAAAGGCCAAGTGGACCCACAATTAGGTCAAGGATATGGAGTTGATCAACCAGGAATGGGCTTGACCAAATTAGGGAAGGGACGAGGATCAAGGAAAGAATATTCTTTGGATAATTTAATGTTATGATCCTAATGAGGACACTAGCCAACAGGAAAGCAAATGTAAGAATCGATCTTTGATCTAGGGCTTAAGCTATCTCAAGATCCCACAGTCGAAATTTAGTGAAATTTGGAGGGCTTCTAGAGGACACCCCAGCGTAGTTGTGGGCAAGAGATCGAATTCTTTTGATGGCTAAATCATGATAAAAGTGATGCCCTAGGTGACCTCTGGAGGCTAGGCCTAGAAAAGGAAGGGGAGGTGAGAGAAATAAGCTTTAAACGTGATCACCTATGGAGGATTAGTGCCTTGGTCTTTGGGAGAGATGGAGTAAAAGAGAAATTATGGTTTGGAAAGAGTTCACCCAATCAAAGAGGCCTTCAAACAACTTCGCATGGCATTAGGGCATGAGACTAGCTACTTCAAGGACTTTATACTTTGATTTGCAATAATTGATGACTTATCAAGATGCAATTAACACAAATTATCTCTAGGAACATTCACCCATTCATACATGGCCCATGACATGATGCAACACTATAAAAGATGACAATTTCCACCAAATCATATAGAAAAGCAGTATATTTCAGACTTGTATAGCGAAAATCCTAGCAACATTCATGTGACAAAAGTAAATGATAAGAATAAGCATGAACAGAGCACTTACATGTATAAAAGAGTATATTCAATCATCATATTTTGCCAATAATGAAGATTCAAGACGAGAGATATCCAAACATCAAAATTCATGCATAACATCCAAACTCATCCCCCAAAAGGGATAGAGAAAATCTCACAAGAGCTAGTAACCCAATCCAAATGATGATTAATGAGAGAGAATGCCTCTCTTCTATTTATACAATCCTCTAAGGAATTTGAATGGCCTAATTTGGAGTAATAATGCCCCTAGAATAAAATAATTTGCATAATAAAAATACTTTTGGTGACAAACCCATCAAATAGCTCAATAACACAAAAATAAGCCTCTCAAGAGGATCGAATGATCAACAAAGTGAGTCATTAGGCCTTTGACAAGGCCTAATGAAGTCCAAGGGGTGCCATGATGTAGAAATGGACTCCAAACATAGTAGAGAAGGAGTTGGCCCCTTGTTTTCCAAGCAAGAACTGGTGGTGCTCCCAAGTGGGTGTGGAGGCATGAGGACATACTCATGGGTCTCCAAATGGATCGAAAATGCATGTAGACAATATGTAAGGGCTAGAATGATGACATAAGCCCTCCCTCTACAGCGGGAGGCATCCTCTAGACCCTAGAACATCTACCACATGTATGGTGCAACTGTGGAGCCAGTTGAGCATGGTGAACCAGGTGCATCATCCTCATCCAAAAAGGTCAAACACGAGCAACCAATAAGCATTGTTGGGGATCAATGAAGTAATCTCTGTTATGGTGGAGGCCCATGGCTCTCAATGCTCATGCTACAAGTGCCAATGTGGCCTGCAATCCTGCATAAGATCCAATGTGTCCCCTTACCCTCCAATACAACAAATCATTAGAATAATCAAGTAAAAGTGCTTACAAGTCATGGAATCAATGGGGCATTTCATGGTGGCATGCGCTTCCATAGTGGTCTTTGACATATACAACTATCTCCAAGCTCAATAGGAGCTTAATCAAGGACCCCTATCAGGTGGTTTCAACCTCTAAATGGGGTGAGATGTCCATGGTACATCCCTCAAATAGTAGGAGCCAAATGAGATAATAATGGACTGGAGTGGGAATTAGGGGAATCACCCAGACCACATGATATGGTACAAGGGTAGTTGCAATAAAGGAAGCCCACACCTAAGTGTATAAATGTAGGAGGGAGAGAATTGTGGTACATTAGTTACCCTAGCCTTTGGTTTTCGACCCTTCTTCATATGCGTTTTTCCTTTGATTGATTGTTCTTCATAACTGCTTGGGGCTCCAGAGGAAGAGAGCATGATGTGTAATTTATAGCAGTGGATACCCCTTTAAGGTCGAGCAGTTCATCGCCCATCAGGGGTTGGGACAATCATGGGTTCCTTAATGATAGAGGGGTCTCATTTAGGGCCCATAGGAACAAAGGTGATGACCATGGATAAGGGATAGAGCTCATGTTTGGTTTTTTCCCACGTGCTAAATTTGTATATCCCACCCATCTTTTGCATCAGTGGTACATTTCCTGTTGAGAGTGGCCAAATTATGCTTTTTCTTTTCTTTTTAGCTACATCAACCTTCGGGGCATTGTTCCAGACCCAACCCAAGGTGTGGACAAGGGGAAGGAGAGGCTAACCCTATGTGGACCTAGTGGACACGTGTGTACCTAAATGGGAAAAAAGATGAAACGGGATAAAATGAGTGGAAGGGGAGTGATGTAGGTGGTAAGAGGAAGCAGGACCACACAACCAAAATCAGGATTTCCCATGTAGTGCCAACCTTAGAGCTAATGGCGAATAAAGGATATCCCACGGGACTACAATACAAGGGTAACCACGAAGTCGAGCAATGGAAACAAGAATACAAACCTAAACCACTCTTTCTGCCAAATCCCCCCACCCAATCCATGCCCAAAAGTGCCCATGATAAGTAAGGAAAATTACTCAACTATACCAATGAAAACCCATACATTTGGGGTCGGGAGGCCCACCTTCAAACATACAATCATAACAAGTGGGCGAAGGACCACATGGCTGGCTCAAGGGACAGAGAATGACATATCGAGTTATATGGTGTTTGCAAGGGGTTGTTGGCTGCCCGCTGAGGACCATCTAGGAGAAAAAAAATTCTCCTATATACACTACCCACAAGTGGTGGGTAACAGACCAAACGTTGGAACTCCGCTACATACCCTTCTGGACTACCAGTTTGTGTCAAATGCGCCAACTCCCTTAAGTGAAACTCTGTATCCTTCCTATAAAACCTCTCAAGCAACCTCCTGGTGAACTCAGTATAGGAGGTGATGTGTATTTGTCCAAGAGTGATCAAGTCATGGTACCACCACTCATGTGTGTCTCCCTCTAAATGCAAGGTGGCAAATCGAATAGCATGAATTTCTCGAATGGGGTTCAAAAGGAGATAAGTGTCCAACTTTTTGACCCATGCTCTAGCTAAGCTCTTGGTTGACCCATCAAAATACAGAAGTGTGACCTGCCCTGCAACCTTTTGCATCTCATGATTTGGCTGTCCTCCTCTATAATATGTCCCAGCTCTGGTTTTGCCTCTCCCTTGAGGTGAACAAACTCCCCAAGAGACATGGTACGTTGAACCCTAGGGTCTAACCCTTCATACTCATCAATCCCTATCTCCACGGAATGCACCAACTTTGCAAGAAGATTTGGTTCCCTCTCTCTCTCTCTCTTTGGTTCCTCAATGAACTGCGGCATAGTGGGATGGTTATCCTAGCCATGTGTAGGAGTTTGTGGCTGCTGGAATGGATGCTCATTTGTGTGACAGCTTCCTCCTCTCGCTCGGGATCCTCCCTCACCATTGTGCTTGTGCTCAGGCTGGTTCTGAACTTGAATACCCAGCACTTGCTATATCATGTCCATCATTAACTGACCCTGCCTTAGCATCTGCTGATTTACACTCAATAGCTCTTCCATAAATTGGTTTTGTCATCCTTGCCTAGGCTGTTTGATCCCTCCATTTCCATCCTGACCCTCCATGTGTACTCTGGCATTATTAAGCTCTGTATCAGAGAAATGCTCAGGTTCTTCTCCTCTTCTTCCTCTACCTATGCCTTTGCCCCTACTATGGTAGACCATTCCAATAAACGGTCTAGACATCAATTGTGCTTGTGCCCACAGCTGGCCAAGAACATGCTATGATACCACTGTAATGTCCCAAATTAGGAAATACAAAGAATATCAATGACATGCACTAAGCTACAGCTAGGAAATCCAAACATGCAAGCAAAAATTTTCACAATCAGAAATAGATTAGTGAACCATGAAATAGCAACCATAAATCTGAGCCATTTTATTAATTTTCCAACTGGAACTGATTACAATAGAGTGGAATGATAGAACTTGGGCTTGCTAATGCAAGCATGCAAAACCCAGGTGAAGATCTAAGGAAATGCTCCAACAGAAATGGCTCAATCTACCCAAACACACTGCCCAGAAATTTATGTTGTTGTTGTTGTTGCCGTTGGAAGCAAACTGTAAAATGACCCCTCAAAACTACTCCAAAAATTTTGCAAAATTAGGAAAAGGCTCCTCACACCCAATATAACAAAACCCAGAAAAATCTCAAGTTGAATACACAAGTCACTGGAGGCCCAAAATCTGCGTGTGGCTTTTCCCAGTCTGCCAGTAAGCCACAGAAATTGAACCGTTGTGAAATATTCAATATCCCAAAAGGTGAAGCACCTCCAAACCCCAGCAAAATTTCCTCTTCAAACTCCCAAAAATAATCAGCTCCAACAACCCACAAACACCTATGCTCAGCCTCTGCACAGGAAACAGCCAGTAAACCAAGGCGCAGGTCCAAAGAAGAGAAAATTTGGCCCACAAATCTCCAACACTTCCAGCCCGGAAATTTCCCAAAAACAACTCGTCCTCCTTAAAGGAAAATTTCCACAAAATAGCCAACTCGGAAGACATTACATGCTAGCTTCTCAAACCCCAGCGAAATCCTCCACTGCATCCTCCAGAAACTCGCACACACTAAAGAAAACACTGCAAACCCCACATAAGATACAAAAATCTACCGTCAAGCCTGGAAATTCCTCATGCTAAACAGCACTAGTTGACTTGGCTAAGCAGCTCAAGCAAATTCTCCAATTCTAAAATGAAATGCCAAGAAGATGCAAAAACGAGGCTCTTCCCTTCCTTTTATAATTGCTGCTCAACCTTCCTTGTGGGCTCCACCAATTCGACCCCCTTGCTTAACCCTCTTTCATGTGGTTCGATTTCTCCTAGGGTGTTCGATTTCCCTTCTCAAGTGACCCCCACAGCTTATCATCACTTAATTTTTCCTTTTTCTCCTAAGTTTAACCTTTATTTATTATCAAAATTTAATTTGAGCCTCCACAACTTATTTCTCCTAAGTTCTATTTTATCAAATATTACAGTCGCCAAAATTGCAAAATTGAGGATTTCCTTAGCAAAATTATTAATTGGGGACATGACAGTCATAATTATACAAATTATGAGAATGACAAGTCTGAATATTCAATATTCTGTTCTGAATGTTTGCCCCTCTATGTCAAATAACCGATGCTCCCTACTAAGACCTTCCTAACTCTTTTCTTCAGCTAAATCCCTATCATATATTGTAATTTAACTGAACACTGATCCTTTTACATATTATCCAATTTCTTACACAATACTTCTTAAAGCCCTTGTCAAGTTTGCTGTTTTGTCTATTGATTTCCCAGGTAAAACAACTAATTCTATATAGACGAATCATAATTGAACTGAAGCTCTCCTTAGCTGCATAAATAATGCCTGTACGATTATGAAAACAACAAGGCTGAATATTCAGTATTCTCTTCTCAACGTTTGTCCCTTTATGTCAAGTAGCCGATACTCCCTACTAAGACCTCCCCAGCTCTTTTCTTCACCTAAATCCCTATCATATATCCACATTCTAATTGAATGTTGACCCTCTTATACATTACCCAACTTCTTGAATGTAATCCTTAGAGCCGTCATGTCAAGTTTGTCATTTCATCAATTGATTTCCCATGTAAACAACTGATTTATATGTAAGAATCATAATAACTACAGATTTGAACTGAAGCTCTCGTTAGCTGCATGAATAATTCTTATCTGTGCAATTGCTTATAAAGCTTAAAGATAAATTAGCAAAACCTGCCCCACTTCTCATATATTTTAATAAATGCATCATAGAGCAGTGTTTCTTCTTTGTTTAGAAGGATTTTGTACTTTTGACTTATATTATTTCACACATGTTCAGCGTCCATAATTTCTATGGATAGAAATTTGAAATAAAACTACTAACAACAGGAAAGAAATTGGCATGCCACATGAGCAGCATAAATATTACTATACTCATAAAAGCCATAAAATTACCAGGGAAAACCTAAAATCCTATAAACCTACCCACTGAAACGTAGCTTGCCACTATTTTTTCAATATTTCAGTATTTATTCCATTCTAAAATAATTGTATTTCAACAAATCCCGTCTCAGTATCTAGAGTGCCTGTGTAAAACTAAGGCTTCAAAGTTCAATAGTAAGAGTTAACAAATTTGTTATATTTTGAAGTTTGACTTGTCAGACTCCATACATTGATTTCAATTTTAGTTAGCACGTGAATCAAAAGCTAATGTGGGATACAAAATAAGAAATCAAAAATATGGACGTCAATTTCTTTTCAAAATGTCCTGCATCAATTAACCAAGAACCATCCTTAAAAGTTTAGAGGAAGCAACTGCTCCTTGATTATTTTGATATAACTAATGAAGACTGAATTGGATCAAAGACAATAGTTTAACTGTTACTCAATGTACCTCAGGTTGCTTCAAGCTGAAACAATAGAATGGAACCATAGAAGGTGATATACTGCTATAGTAAAAAAAATGTTTGTACAATGTATGAACTTAGCAGAGCCCAAAATAAAATGGTATGGCCTCTCCAGTAGAGAAAAAACTGATATTCATATTACATTGTCCTGCCTACCTTTCAAGTCTTTTCAAAAGAGCAATCTTCAGTAAAATCCAACTCAACTTCAAGAATTTCCTCCCTCATATTTATGAGGATGAGGTTCCCACCAGGAAGGGGAATTGACAATTATCCCCAGATCTGGAAAGAAAGCATCCAAGTTAACACAACAAACACCAAATTTACAGTGGTCACTGTGATAAATGCTGTGCCGCTGAAACATTCTGCCAAAGAATCAATGAAGCCTAGGATCAATTAAGTGAAAGTCCCAACCAGATCAGATATAGCTTATTTGAGATGGTATAATGTATCTCGAATATGTATAGGATAAAAATGAATAAGGATGAAAACAATCACTTCCGCATTAAAAGCCAATGACCCTACACAAAGAAACAAACAAAAGCAGTCATAAAACGTGTTGAATTAGATGCTAAAACACAATGATGTACTTATAAATGGCTGACCTAAGCTTATTATAAAGATTATGCAGACCTGTATACATTACCTGATTTCTACTCAAATCATCTTCTGCATTCCAATTAATGTTTACATTGCTACTCCACAGTTTTAGAACTGCTTTTGAACAGAAAAAAAAAGAAAAACAATTATTATTGGGGTCACTTGAAAAGATATACAGGAAGCCTAATTTAAAACTGCAATACAAAGAAAGTACTCATTTCCCTCCACAGAATGGCATAACCATAATAAAGTCTACATTTATCAAGTATGTTGGAACAGTAAGATATATTTTATGCTAGCCACATTAAAAGCATGAACTTTGTAAACCTAAATGGCTGCAACTGGCACACTAGAAACTTAAGATTGTGCCCAATCCTAAACTTAGTCCAAAACTTGCCAAAAGGCCAGCTAGGAGCAAGCATTTTGATGTTTGCTTTTCCCTGAGATGCCCAAATGAATGGGACCTAGCTTCAAGACACACACAGGTATGATAATGGGATTTAAGTCATTCACCCTCTTTCTTGTCAGCTACGACCAGATGTTGGAAAAAGGGTTTATTCGGAGCAAGCCCCAAGTTATCAGGACCACAATATATATATAGTGTAAACAGCTGGTGCAGAACCTCCAAGCCATTGTGGGTGCCTAATAAGCAAGAGCAAGGGCATTAGTAGCTTATTTTTGAAGGACGAAAGGACTGACTAATAGCCCAAAGGAGGCCGCAATTATTGACAGTAAAGCGAAGGTCAAAAGGGGAAACCACAAATATCCATCCATCCCTCCAAATATCTGAAGCAACTCTCACATCTCTGGTATGTACTTTATAATCTTGTTAATCAGTGTTTTTAATAAAATTTTGTGCAGTATTGTTCTTAGTTTTGCAAGCAATTCAAGGCCTATTTATTACCATCTACCCTAGCTCTAGAAAGAAGCCAAAATCCTGTCTATGATCCGAAATTCTGTCAAGCAACAGCCTTATTGTCAAGCAACATTCATACCTCCCATATGTATGAAGAAAATTTTGAGCATCGAGATTCTCTCTATACCTGTGCATGAAGAACAAGCCACATATAAGGAGATCTCAATCGAAATTCTGAGCATAGTCATCTTGCAACATATATAGTCTCCTTGAAGGAAGGAGCCGAGATCTCCGTTAACTTGGTCTCAAACATAATACTCTGAACATTCAAAAAATCAAGAAGAGACTTAGATCAAATCTAAGACTTCAAGAAAGTGTATTCACCTAGCATCAGTCTCCATTGTTCATAATAGTATTCACTCACGTGTGGAAGTGATATAAATCTGTGGTATGAGATCCACAATTTGTTCATCCTACAGTGGTAAGAATAGCATATATATACACAGTTCAATCTATATTAGACAGTAAGCCGACTTTGCCATGCCTATATAATTGGGTCCTGGACAGTCATACTTTTTAAGGTCAACTCAAAACCTATTTTCCCTGTCACAATGTCTAGGAAGGAGATACAGTCTCTAAGAAGGAACCATCTCCTATGTTTGGTGACGGGAAACTTCAAGTTTTGTAGCATTGAAGATATGCTGACAAAGAATACCTCTTACAGTCACCTTCATGGAGTCCAATTCTAATCAGTCGTGAATAAGACATGTATATATATAAATGAGCGGAAATCACCATGGAACACAATTAGAAGGATCAAAGTTTACAAGCAAGCAATGTAGATCATGAAAATGTTATGAGGAATTCTCTCTAGCATCCTTGGCACCAAGATCTCATCTATCTCAGGTAAGTACTGCTTTTATCTTTTTAGTTTTGGTTATCGAACAACTTGTCTTCAGTTTTCAAAGGGAAACAAGCTCAATGAAACAAACAAAGACAAAGGTATGTATTTTAAGATATGTATGATCAAGATTGAGTCGTCTTAGGATTTAGCATATTTAAGATTGGCAGTTGCTATCCAATATTGTAAAACCCTAGGTAACTCATGAAAAACACTAGTCATAGGGTTTGTAGAAGATATTTTGATTTTTAGGTACAAAGTTTGTAATTGGAAACTTTCACTGCCTAGGGAATCCTAGATTGACTTCACAATTTTTGGTATCATATAGTTTTCTTTGGTGTACCTGTCATTCAGTATTGCAAGTATAAAATTGATTCATGAGAGAGGGCACTTCAAGGAAAACCTTACAAGGTTTGTAAAAGGAGCAACTCCGGGTATGTCTATTTGCAAAAACTTCTTTATTAAAATTATTTTAAAGCTTGCCTTGTATTACTAACTATTTTATGTTTAGGATTTTCAATTGTAAAAGACTCTTGTTAGGAAGATCAATCACAAGATTGAATCTACCTCTGTCATATCTCTTGTCATTTGTTCATTTCTATGAAAACCCTAATTTTTAGGGTTCACTATAAAACTCTAACTTCTTGATGCTAAGAGTATATTGTCGATAATATTGAAACCCTGGGCTACTCAGGGTTTGTAAGTCTAACAATATTTAGGGTTTTTGGTAATACTTTGGTAAAACCCTAATCTTTTAGCGTTTTTCATAAAATTGTAAACCTTTAGGGTTTGGTGAATTAGAGAAACCCTAGGTGTAAGTACTTCCACATAATTGAAAGTTGAACCCCTAGTCAAAATTGTCGGGGTTTGATGTTTGTATCCATGCAGAAGATTGGTATGAATGAAACCCTAGATGTAAACTTGCTAGTTCTAGGGCTTGTAACAAAACCTAGTAAAGTCTGTCATGGAATCCTAAGAACATATTGTCGAAACCCTAGATGTACAATATTTAATTATGTGGGTGTTGAGTCTAGTTTTTAGGACTTAAAGAATTGTTTTCGCTATTAAGTTATTAATATCTAAGATTTGACTTTAGAATCTAGGGATTACGTCAAAAACCCTAGCAGGAGATCTCGAGTTGGATATGAAAGATTATTCAAGTTTAAGCTATGAAAGTTTGACTACTTATGATTGATACTCTCTTTATGTTGATATGGTAACCTTGTATTGATCTCATGCTCCTGTATATTTGTATTTGGTTGTACTTATTACTAGATTTGCAGGTACACAATCTTCAAAATGTTGAAGATGTTCACCTATCTTGAAAATAACTTAATGATGACCATGATGAAAAGAAGAACTTAGTGAAGTCTACTGTTGAGTTGAGGGGGAGCTTGGATACCCTCCATGAGTTCATAAGATGTTGATAACAAAGTTGAAGAAGATTTTAATGTTTTTAAAAGATGCAACAAGATATATGAGCAGCATTAGGATAACTGAAGACCCCTAAGGTTCATATTAACATGTATATGTATTGAAAGGTTATTGCTAATAGGGGTTGTGTTTGTGCAGGATCTCTCCATGATAAAGTACGATTTTTTGGAAGCATGCTTGACTAATGGATATATATCTAGTTTATAGGGAGAGACGTAAGCATTTGGGGCTGAGTGCCTGATGCTTGGGAGGACATTTGGTCGGCCAATAGATCCAGAAGTAGGGAGGGTGGCGTTGTCATAGAGCTCTGACCTTAGATACACACCTAGCTCCCTGGTTTGGTGTTAGAGTGGAAGCCTGACGGTACCTATAGTGGTTGAAGCTTGGAACACACCTTAGTCCCACCCGATTAGATAACTTGGTCAACTATCTAATTTGGAAGCACTGTGGTGTTGTATGACTTGATGAATGTAATTTAAAAATCAAGTAGGTGAAGTAGATTTAGATTTGCTGCAGTATGGGTTCCTCAGAGTGTAGGAATTTTCACATTGAAAAGAAAAGTAAAAGCATAATTGGCCACATTTAACAAGAAAATGTACCAAAAAATGCAAAAGGTTGTCGGGACAAACACATTTAGCACGTGGGAAAAATCCAATACGTGAGCTCTACCCCATCATCATGGCCATCACCCTGGTTCTTATAGGCCATAGATGAGCCTCCTATATCATTTAAGAACACATGATTGTCCCAACCCCTGGTGGCCAATGAACTGCCCTACCTTAAAAGGGGTATCCACTGCTATATCTCACACATCATGCTCATACCTCTTGAGCCCCAAGCAGTTAATTAAAGAAAAAGCATAAAAGGAAAAACGCATATAAAGAAGGGTGGAAAAATCAAGGTCAGGGCACCTCATGTACCATGATTGCTCCCTCCTATACATTATATACCCAAGTGTGTGCTTCCCTTTTACTAGCTACCCTTGTACCCCAGCATGTGGCCCAGAGCTGCCCCTTTTCGTTCCCTACCCCATTCATCTCTCTACCACATGCCACAACCTTTTAAAGGATGCACATTGGACATATTATCACCTTTAGAAGTAGAAACCACCTAATGGAATCCTTGGTTCACCCCATTTGGAGCTTGGAGACATTGGCACATGCCAAAGCCCATTGAAGGGCATGCCATTATGAAGTCCCCACCTCTTGTCCATGGTTGTAAGCTATTTTACTCGATTTCCTTGATGACTTGTTGTACTGGAAGGCTAAGGGATGCATTACATCTTATGTAGAATTGCAGGTGACCTCCATCTTGTGTTTGGTCTCCCTATACGGGATCCTGACCATCCAAAGGGCTACATTGGCACATGTGTAGGGTGTGTGTTGAGAGCCATGGGCCTCCACAGCAGTAAACAACACTCCATGGATCCCAGATATGTTCAAAGATTGATCGAGATTCACCTATTGGATGAGGAATGTGCACCTAGTTCACCTTTCCCAAGCCAACCCAACAGTTATACCAAGCACTTGGCAGATGACCTTGGACTTGTATGTTGATGTGCCATCACTTACACCATAATTTAAGCCCTTATAGATGGTCTACAGGCATCTTCGACTTACTTGGAGACCCATGAGGTCATTTGTGTGCCCTCACACCCATTGAGAGCACCACAAGTTTATTATGAGGAGAACAAGGGGCCAAACCCTTGCCCATTACTTTTGGAAGTCCTTTTCATCATTATGGCATTTATGGACGTCATCAAGCCTCTTAGAGAGCCCAATGATATGTATTATTGATCATTTGACCCATTGAGAGGCTCGTTATTTTGTTTATGAGCTATTTTGGTAGCATTGTCACCAAAAGTTAGTTATTTGCACATTATTTTTATTTGATGGGTTAATATAGGCTCAAATTAGGTAATTCAAACTCCTAATGAGTGTATAAATAGGACAAAACATGAATTCACTTTGTATCATCACTTAGCTTGGATCATTTTCTCTCTTGAGAATTTCGCACTTCTTTCTTGGAGGATGAATTGGAGCATGGATGAATTTTGATGTTTGGATTGGACTTTCTTATCTTGGAGCCTCTTTATTGGCAAATATGTTGATGGTTGGATATGTTCACTTACATTTAATGTTATTCTTGTTTTATTTTGTCATGTGCATTGGAATGGGATTTTCGCTATACTAGGGCTAATTGTTGTATTGCATAATTGCATAATTGTGAAATTGTGAATTATTGCTTCTATATAGCATCTCTCAATGTATGGCCCATGTATATTGAATGAAATCTCCTATGGACAATTCTACCATTGAATTTATCTCGATAAGCCCTCTCCTTTTGCAAATTGAAGTATAAAGCTTTAAGGTTACTTCTTCCTTCCCTAAAGGACAAGCAAAGTAGTCCTTGAGGCCTCCTTGATCGAGAAACTAAGTCCTTTCTCATCATTCTCGTAGACTCCATTCTCCCCGGGGGATTAGGCACTAGTCTACCAATAGGTGGTCACTCAAAGAACCATTTTTCTTCACATTTCCCTCTTCATGCTAGGTCTAGCCACGATGGGCCTCTTAGGGCATCACTTTCCCGACAAAATAGTCATAGAAAAAGTTTGATCTCCTAGCCTTTACTGTGCTGGTGTGTCCTCAAGACCTCCTCCAAATATGAAGAAATTTCGACAGTGGGATTGTGAGATATTCCAAGCCCTAGCTCTAAGATCAAACTTTGCCCTGGTGTTCTCTAGGCTAGTACCTCATAGGATCAATTTGACACCTCTAAGTGAAACTCTTATTTTGATCCTTTCCCTTTCCTTGTCCAGGTTAAGATCATCATTGGTTGCTAAACTCCCTCCCCCTAACCTAGGTTGGATCCACTTGGTCCCATGTAGTCCCATACTGTTGAAAAGTCGATTCTTCAAGAACCACTTGGGAAGTCAAGTTCAATAGGATTTTAGGGATTGGGAAACTCCTTTACAAGGCATATTCCTTAAACCTCATCTTTAACCTTCACCTCCTTCTCCTAGAAAGATTAGTACCTTGCTTAAAGAGCAAGCAAGCTCCATTCTGGACCTCCTTCTAGGAAAAGGGTCATTAAGGTCACTTCACACCCATTTGTTGATTCATCCTTCACAAGTGATTTTCTATATATCGAGTCTCCTCCCATTGATGAAAGTCCGTAAATAGTAGGGAATCTTAGCTGAGGTGACAATGGGCTAAGTCTCCATCGTTGCTTTTGACCTAGCAGTTGTCCCTATAGGAACCCCTTCTAGGTCCCTTGCTAGTTTGAGCGGTAACATTTTGGCGTTGTTTTCGGGGACACAAAATGTGTGTTTTGTTCCCCATATGACAAATTGACATAACATTATTGGTGACTCCACTAGAAGAACGAAGCCCTAGTTCTTCACTGAACTTTAAGGTCGATGCTTGTAGGGTGAAGCAAGCATTTTCTTAGGCATCTTTAAATTCATCCTGGCGACTCCTACATATTTTTCATGTATATCTCAAATAGGTTGCCTTTCTTTGATAAATTTCCCACTTTGGACATTCCTAACATCCGTAAGCATCCTAATCATGTCGCTGGAAGGATGGTACGTGGGGTGCCCGTGTTTGATGGCGATCCACTCTCTGCAATTGACCACATAGAAAGATTTAATGCACATGCTTCAAGAGATAAGGTTGTTCACCAAGATGTCCTTATGTTATTGTTCACGGGATCTCTCGTTGGTCATAACTCATGGCTGCATGATCATGAACCTAGGAGCATCTCATCTATTGAAGAGTTTGTTGATGGCTTTCTTTACATTTTCAAGTACACCCTACATTAAGCATCCAAGAGGAAGCCTTCATCGAGCATCATCAAGACATTGAGAATCTATGTAATGAGCAGGAAGACGAGTCCTCCTTGGGTCCACATGATGAACAGGATAATTTTGCGAACACGTGTTGGGAAAAATGGGTCTATGGAAAGTAAAGTTGAGACTAAACTTACCTATCTCAAGGATAGTACTCTCGATGATTCTCCTTTTGAGAACATTGAGGAAGGTGATTCCATTAGCCCCTTAGAAGATGACATTGGAGATTATTTCCATATTGAAAAAGAGAAATGGGAAGTTGTTGGCCCTCAATTTGACTGTGCTCCCATTTATGACACCGACAAGGAGGATGAGGTTGAGAGTGGTCCTCCCTTTCTCCCGAGCATTATTTATGAGGGCATATCCTTTGATGTCCTTCGGAAGGAGAATTATCATTTTCCCTTGCATGAAAAGGAGCAATTGGAGATGATTAATTCTCCTTTTTGGGAAGACCCTATCTTTGGTACCAACAATGATAGGATTGATAAGGCCCTTGCTCATACCTACCTTCCTTATGATTTCGGGAGTATACTCAAATCACTTGAGCCTTGATAGTTGGATTTTCAAGAAAAGAGTCCCATTGAGACTTCACCTTCCCCTTTTCCCTTTTCTATTATTCATCATCTTGAGTCTTCATCAAGTGATTCCCTCACCCCTTGTCATATGATCTCAAGTGACCGTGAGCCCTTTCCCCCTTTCGAGTATAGTGTCAAGGAAGAGCCTCTCATTAATTATACTTTACCTCCTTGGACAGACCCTCAGGGTTTTGATCACTCGATGACCTCCCCTCCCCAATGTGACCATCACCTTGAGCGACCAATTTATTGCACACCTTCTTTCCCTTTCCTTTCGTTCCCCTTTCATCACGACCTTGTGGCATCTACAAAGAATGATATTATAAACAATGATTGTAATAGGGAGTTGTTGAAAGTGATCTTTCATTCCACCACTGTGTACTTAGAGGGAAAAACCTGCACTTCTAGATTGGCATATTCTCCTTCTCCTAGGGTTTCCTTTTACCTCGAATGCAGATCATATTTTCCCACCTCCCACCCACTCATCCTCCATACAAATGTATTCACATCCACTTTGAGATTTGCTACATGAGTAGTCATACCAGCAGGCATGTGTATATTGATATGATGATATGTTGGTTGCACTGGCTTTATGGTTACACTTAGCATTTGCATTATTACATGCATGTTAGGGTAGGATGCATTGCATGTTGATTTTCGCATTGGAAACAAGTCACCTGACACGATGGACACGAGGCTTCGAGTGTCAGATACTGACAAGTTGACCCCCCGGAAAATGACACGTTCAGATACAATATATATTATTTTATTAAAATATATATATACATATATTAAAAATTAGATATTTCTTACACAAATTCTCATTCATGATACAAATAACATTATGCATACAAATACAATTGTGACATAAATGATAAAGCATAATACATATTCAATTCATCAATGATCCAATAGGAGAAAGACAAGATAGTAAGATAAAGATACTATAGTTTTCTCATTAAGTCATTAAAATCAAAATGTGTTACATAGGTAGTGCAATCCCAATGGCAAATACAAAACAACTACAAGTATACAAGCCTCAAGGCAGTGGATATCTCATCAATCATCAATCCTCATCATCAAAATCAGCAGCATTGTACTCATCATAGTCACCACTGCTCTCCTTTGCTGCATCCTCCTCCCCTGTATCCAAAGTCATCTCTTAGTGTGCAGGATGACCCCTCTACAGTATCACCATCATCAAATGTGACAGGCTCTAGCATTGGATACATTGAGATCCAAGTTGGTCAATGCCAACTCAACGTTGTTCTCTAGACCCATATCATCGAGAAAGACATCCCACATCTTTGTCTTTCCCTTCAACCACTCATTCCTCTGCCTGTAAATAAGACGAAGGTTGGTGTGCACATACACCATTGTCTCTGCCCTAGACTACTCAAGCTTGCTCTTCTTGACACTATACAAATTCCCATATGTGCTCCAATTCCTCTCACAACAAGAGGATGAAGTCACCTGAGAGAGGAACCTCATGGCTAATTGTTGTAGAGGAGGGCTTGTTGCCCCATGATTTGTCCACCAAGAATAGGGCTTCTTAGCCCCCTGTCTCTAATCAAATCATATCCTACAAATCGACCAGTGCCAGTGGAAAACTCTGCAAAGGCATCCTCCACTTCATCAAGCGATGCTCTATCCTGAAAAAACCTACCTGAATGCATCTTTCCTCCACTATGAGATTTCACCATTCATGTGAGGAGGGAATTTGCGGTAAGGTCCACCATTCAGCCACTAATGGTTGTAGTATTTTGGGTTCAATGAGTGAGCCAAACAATGTAAAGGTGTGCAATTCTTGTCCCATCTACTAACAAGAATATCCTATATGGTGGTGAAGAAGGCCTCTGATGATGTCTCATACTCGGGGCACTCACTCTGTAAAATAATGCTCCTCACAGACTCAATCATGGAATCCCATCCCTTGTAAACCTCTCCTAGGATAGGTTGGTCTGTATCTGCAAACTGAAGCAAAGAAATGATAGGGTCCATGATCTGAATAAGTAGATCTACCCTCTCCCACCAAGCATCATCTAACACGGTGTCCTTCACTCTTTTAGAGGCTACTTGATCTGTCTTTCTCCAAAAAGACCAAAACTCTGAAATAACCATGGCCCCAAGAGCGGTCTTGACCTCTCTCAACCTCTTCAACATGTTGAATGAAGAGGCAAACTGTGTATCCACACTCCTCATCAATGATAGATTGGTGTACTCCTTGTAGATAGTGAGGGCATTTGTATGATTTTGTACAAAGTTGCGGAAATGTCGTGCATCCTCAATAATGATTGCAATCCAAAGCACATCAAAAGCAATAGATTTAAGTGCTAAGTTCAATGAATGGACAATGCAAGGTGTCTGAAACACTTTTGGCTATTTAACTTCCACAATCATGTCAGCAACCTTGTAAACAGGTGCATTATCTGTAATGATTTGCACACAAGAATCAACACACCTACATCTGCAATAACTTAATAAACAACTCACCCATATGTTGTACATCCTTCTGTTGTCCAAGTGCATCCACCGATTTCAACAAAACTGGACCAGTCAAGGAACACACCATGAAGTTGATGAGTGGGTGTCGTGTCTCTCCATCCATCAAAAACAATTCTAACCCCAGATGTTGGCCATGCGGATTTAGTAGGCTAAAGCATTTTTTCCACCTCTTTTTTTGCCTTCATCAACAATGTGGTTCTAAGCTTCTCTGATGCAGGAGGCACATACCCTAATGGAGCCCCTTCAATTAGAGCTCGGCACATCTCAATAAATAGAGGTAAGCGTGCAACATTAAAGGATATGAAGTTTTTATAGAAAAAAGGGCAATGGTGAGATCAAGCTCTTCTTGTTTCTCTTTCTGAAAAATCTTGTCCATTGGACCAAGTAAAATTGCCTTTCTTTTTGCTGCTTGTCCCCCACCAGAACTCTCAAATGGGAATTTGTTGTTGCATTTCCTCAAGAATGGAAGGGGGTCATCAATCTTGGTTTTTTCAAATTTTGCAGCCACATTTGCCATACCAACATGCGACTCTCTTCCATTTTTTTCCTCTTTGGTAAAGGCACCTTTGTACAAGTTGCAATTCCACAACTTGGTAAAACCAACAAATGAGCTTTCACACATAAATATGTGCTCGTCAAAGTAGTGTTGTAATAGTTGCATTTCCAACTCACATTGCCTCCTCCCTTCACTTTAGTGCTTGTCCCTTGCTCTCTTGTGACATATTTCCACAAGGGATATTTGTTATCTTGAGGAGGATGTCTTCCCTCAACATTTGAAGTTGTTGTTGCAGCCCCACTTCCAATAGGGGGAAGACTTGCAGCAGACCCTGATGAAATTGGGAGGAGGGTCATCTCCAATGGGGACATTCTTGCCCTTTCTTTGCCCCTTCCCTGCTGCCATTGATTGAGCCATGACTGTTGTAAAAATAAAAAAACAAAACAAAAAATGCACAAATTTGTAAAAAAAATACACATGCAAATTGTTGTAATAAAAATGCAAAAAATAGAGAGAAAATGCACTTACCTGTTGCTTGAATCTCCTTGAAAATGCTCCCACACCCTTTGCTCTTTACTCCCTAACACCCACAGTAAACAAAAGAAGTGAATGTGAAAAATGAATGGGCAAAACTGCCTTTTAACGCTTCGCAAAAAGCCCAAATTTGGGATTCGTGTCCTAGAATTGGGACACGACCAGACACGTTCGGAAGGACACAAATCCGACCGAATCGTGTCTCATTCGCCCGACTCAGGACATGGTGAGCCAGGGTGACGAATCCGGTTTCATAGAATGGAACTATGACATATGATATTTCTCATGATAGAGTAGTTGCATTTAGATTTTAAAACTGCATTTACTTCTTTGAGTCGATTTTATGGGTCTAATCCAAGCATGTGTGATCATGAGACGCCGTGAAAGCATGCTACCCCGTGTTTTTCATCTATTATATGTGCAAGTAACAGGTCTGCGGTAGCCAAAATATTGTTGGAGTTCTCGTGACCTCCCATTCAAAGAGCTTCGTCCACTTCTTTGAGAGATCATTGGCCAGTTGGAACCAGATGTTATCCACCATTTTGTGGGTGATATCCCTAGGAGAAAAAAAATTTCCAAGATAGTCCTCAGTCGGCAGCCAGTAGCCCCATGTAGCCACCGACTAACTCGTTGTGCCACTTCTCTGCCACCTGAGCCAGCCATGTGGCCCCTCACCCATCTGCCATGATCGTATATTTGAAGGTGGGCCTCCTGAACCTAAATGTATGCCTTGTCATTTGGTAATTGAGTATTATAGTTTGCTTATCATGGACACTTCTAGGCATGGATTAATGAGGGGATTAGGCAGAAAGAATGGGCTAGGTCTGGGCTCTTGTCCCCTAGACCCCTTTTGGATGTTAACATTGGATTTTAGTCCCGTGGGATCTCTTTTACTGACCCTTCGGCTTTAGGGATGATATTACATGGGAAACCCCGATTTTGGTTGCATGGTCCCACTCCCTCATCCATATATATTACTCTCCTTCTGCTCATTATATCCCCATTCATCATTTCTCCCACTTGGGTCCACATAGGGTTAGCTTTCCCCTTCCCCTTGCCCACACCTTGGGTCAAGCCTGGAATGATGCCTTAGAGGTTAATGTAGCTGAAAAGAAAAGTAAAAGCATAATTGGCCACAATTAACAGGAAAATGTACCACAAAATCCAAAAGATGGTTCGGACAAACACATTTAGCACGTGAGCAAAAGCTAATACGTTAGCTCTACCCCATCATCATGGCCATTACCTTGGTTCCTATAGGCCCTAGATGAGTCTCATTTATCATTTAGGAACCCATGATTGTCCCAAACCCTGGTGGGAAATGAACCACCCTATTTTAAAAGGGCTATCCGCTCCTATATGACAGATATCATGGTCTTAACCCTTGAACCTCGAGCAATTAATTAAAAAAAATCATGAAAGACATATAAAGAAGGGTGGAAAAATCAAGGTCAGGGCAACTCATGTACCACGATTGCGCCATCCTATACATTATATACCCAAGTGTGCCCTTCTCTTTTACCAGCTACCCTTGTACCCCAACATGTGGCCCAGGGCTACCCCTTTTCATTCCCTACCCCATTCTTCTCTTTACCACATTCCACCACCTTTTAAAGGATGTACCTTGGACATTTTATCCCCTTTAGAAGTAAAAACCACCTAATGAGATACTTGTTTAACCCCATTTAGATCTTGGAGACATTGGCACAGGCCAAATCCCATTATGGAAGGGCATGCCATTATGAAGTCCCCACCTGTTGTCCATGGTTGTAAGCTCTTTTACTCGATTTCCTTGATGACTTGTTGTACTGGAAGGCTAGGGGACACATTGGATCTTATGCTGAATCGGAGGTGGTCTCCATCTTGGGTTTCATCACGCTATACGAGGTCCTGACCCTCCAAAGGGCTACATTGGCACATGTAAGGTGTGTGTTGAGAGCCATGGCCCTCCAAAGCAGTAGACAACACTCCATGGATCCCCAGAGATGTTCAGAGATTGCTCGAGAATCACCAATTGGACAAAGAAGATGCACCTGGTTCACCTTTGCCCAGTCAGCCCCATAGTTGTACCATGCACTTGGCAGATGACCCAGGACTTGTATGCTGACGTGTCATCACTTACACCATCATTTGAGCCCTTACAGATGGTCTACAAGCACCTTCGACTTACATGGAGACCCATGAGGTAATTTTTGTTCCCTCACACCCATTGGGAGCACAACAAATTTATTATGTGGAAAACAAAGGGCCAACCCCTTTTCCATTACTTTCGGAAGTCCTATTCATCATTATGGCACTTATGGACTTCATCATGCCTCTTAGAGAGCCCAACTATATGTATTATTGATCATTCGACCACTTGAGAGACTTGTTATTTTATTTATGAGCTAGTTTGGTGGACCTGTCACCAAAGGTTAGTTATTTGCGCATTATTTTTATTTGATGGGCTAATGTAGGCTCAAATTAGGTAATTTGAACTCCTAATGAGTGTATAAATAGAAGAGACATTAATTCATTTTGTATCATCATTTGGGTTGGATCATTCTCTCTCTTGAGAATTTCACACTTCTTTCTTGGAGGATGAATTGGAGCACGGATGAATTTTGATGTTTCGATTGGACTTTCCTATCTTGGAGCTTCTTTATTGGCAAATATGTTAATGGTTGGATATGTTCTCTTACATATATGTACACACATTTAATGTTAGTCTTGTTTTACTTTGTCATATGCATTGGAATGGTATTTTCGTTATACTACGGCTCATTGTTGCATTTCATAATTGCAAAATTGTGGAATTATTGTTTCTATATAGCATCTCGCAATGTGTGAGCCATGTATGTTGAATGAAATCTCCTAGGGATAATTCTACCATTGAATTTATCTTGATAAGCCATCTCTTTTTGTAAAGAAAAGTATAAAGCTTTAAGGTCACTTCTTCTTGCCCTAAAGGACAAGTGAAGTAGTCCTTGAGGCATCCTTGACCGAGAAACGAAGTCCTTTCTCATAATTCTCCTAGACTCCATTCTCCCTAGGGGATTATGCACTGGTCTAGCAATAGGTGGTCACTCAAAGAACCATTTTTCTTCACCTTTCCCTCTTCATTCTAGGTCTAGCCACGTTGGGCCACCTAGGGCATCACTTTCGCAACAAAATAGCCATAGAAAAAGTTCAATCTCTTAGCCTCTACTACAATGGTGTGTCCTCAAGGTCTCCTCCAAATTTGAAGAAATTTCGAATGTCCACTTGGTCCTGTGTGGTCCCATACCTTTGAAAAGTTAATTCTTCAAGAACCACTTGGGAAGTCAAGTTCAATAGGATTTTAGGGATTGGGAAACCTCCTTTACAAGGCATATTCATTAAACCTAGCCCTTAAATCTTCACCTCCTTCTCCTAGAAAGATTTGTACCTTGCTTAAAAAGCAAGCAAGCTCCATTCTTAACCTCCTAGGAAAAGTGTCATTAAGGTCACTTCACATCCATTGGTTGATTCATCCTTCACAAGTGACTTCTTATATATCAGGTCTCCTCCCATCGATGAAAGTTCGTAAAGAGTAGGGAGTTTTAGCTGAGGTGACAATGGGCTAAGTCTCCATCATTGCCTTTGACCTAGCAGTTGTCCCTTTAGGAACCCTTCTAGGTCCCCTACTAGTTTGAGTGGTAACAAAACCCACTTTAGCTTTTAGACATATACAATCCTTCTAAGATTTCTTTTAATTTGAGATGGCTAAGATCGAGGCTCGAATATAACTATACTTATTAAGTACCCACATTTTCACCATGGCTTGGGAGGTCCACACTAGAAACTTACAAATTTTCAATCCCCTAACTCATAGCAGTCCTAGAGACCCATGACACTCTCTTAATCACCTCCAACAGGCATGGGGGATGAATAGTAAAAGTCAAGGAATTAGGCTTTGCACACCCTAAAGAGAAGGCAAGTTCACTTTCAAGTAGTACCCTTCCAAGAGTATGTCACCATTTGATGTGATCTATATATTTACTAGGAGCATAGAACTAAAAACACGCTGCATATATCTCTCATCAAAAGTAGAAATACGCTAATGTTTTTAGGCTTACTTACTTCTTGTCATTCTGGTTGTATCTCCTGGTTTATATATTTTAAAGTAGCAACATGACAAAGTGCTACCTGGACTACTTGATTGTTCCTGGAACCAGCCTAGCTCATGATTGTCGAGGAGGTTTAGAGGTCTGCAGCGAGTAAAGAGAATTGTAGAGGCACATAACCATGGCACCCTAGCCATCTTCTGCCAACGTTAGCTGAATTGCAAACAAGACATTGCAACAATGCTTCCATATAAACACTTGACTGTCATTGCCAAATGTCATTATTCTTGTCAATATTCGTCACAGCTCTAAAGCCTGTAACATGTGCACCAAGCACAAGAGTGATTTCTGTTATATTACTGTGTCCATTATTACTTGAATATATGTGCAGAACTGGAAACAAAGGATTTTCTGCCAATAACGCTAAAGTGATTATACCAATGGCTCACTAAAATATGATTCAACAACACATAACGAAGGTCCGGACTATAAAAGATACCTTCTCATGGTGTGAATTGAATATGAAATGCTTTAAATAGTCCTAAATAAGGTAAGCATATGGGCAATGATACCTATAAGACATAACCACAATGACTAGATACAAACTTGTGCTTTTCAAATTTATCAGAATTTTAAAACAGTTGTGAAAATCTTTGTTTTTCCCTCAATTTACATAGAAGCTGTTCTGGGAAAAGCAGACCAACACATCTCATTGGAAATCAATAAACTCATTTGCTTGGCAAAATATCTCATGATCATCCAGTAATAGAGGACAGCACACATTTCAAGCAGTCCATATTTACCATTAGCTTCAGGATTATGATACTCTTGGTAGACACTAAAGTGCCCTACAAATGCATTTTGATCTTCAATAAATGGCATTAAGATGATACAAGCTTCAGCTAATATTCACTTGCGCGCAAGGATGCTACTGTTAGAAAGTTATTTTGAAAGAAATAAAACAGATATTGATGCTCGAAAACTAATACTTCCCTGAATATTATATTAAGGACTGAAGAGAAAATTTGAGCTTCGCAATGCACAAAACAAACTAAATAACATCAATTTGTAAAAATTAACAAAACATTCAACCTAAAAAATGAAAGCATCAGCTGTAAGAGAACCTGATACTGTCGACAAATGAATCCACAGAACCATTAGTGAGAGGTTGTTTTTTCTGCAAAACCACAATCTACAAATAAGTACAATAATTTTACACACGCATGCACAGAGTCTCTTCAAAACATACAACCAAAAAAATAACGTATGAAAACGATTTTCATTCCAATTTTTTCCACAATATGGAAAAGTTACAAGATTATAACATTTAAGAAAACCTGAATTGGTGGACTCAAATCAAAATCCCATTTCTCTTCTGACATAACAATTGCTTCTTTATCACCATCATCATATACAATCTGGCACATGATCAATTTAAGATAAGTGTTTGGCAATGCTCGATACGGGAAAAGTATGTACATGGCAATTTCCAAGAAGAAATCAAAATAATTACGAACTCACAGTATGCTTTTTAAAAATTGGATCAAAATTTACAATCTTTCCAAAGTAGAACCTGTTGAGATTCATATTTTAAATTAATCATCAGAAGAGCAATCAATGGTTAGTCACATAAGATAAATATATTAAGGTCCAACTACTGACCACAAATACATCAAAGGGATTGCCAAGTACAAGAATGTGAGATACAAAGAAATAATAGGACATATATTTCAAGATAAAATAATGCCAACTACTTCTATACATTGCAAGACTAGATTTCAAAATTCGTGATAGATGAGCAGAATTTTAGCATAGGAGGACCAGTAAGTTCGAGGGAAAGGAAAACTATTCACATCAAGAGTTCTATTTTATTATTTGTCTGCATTCTTAGTAACAAAGAAAAGGATAATAACAAGAGCACCTTTGATCAAGAGGACACCATACACGAACACGCAGATTGATACAATCTGACCTTGGTCTCTTCTTTTTGAGCAATAAAATCTCTACACAACAAGAACTTGCACTTAAGGTATCAAAAAAGAATATAATTATATACTAGCGATATGAGCTCACAGTTACTACTCTATCATAGTAATATATGAGTTGCACTTTAAAAGGAAATAAATTTGAAAATTTATGGGCAGACAAAAGGTTAGATACATACCTTTACCAAAAACTTTATGTGACTTATCTTTCTGCACAATTGTGAAATGCAACAAATCAATATACAAATTTATGTGCAGGGAAGAGCAATGACAAAACAGGAAGCAGTAAATAAAATCCATATAAATATAGATAAAAAGGAAAGCATCGTGTTGAAGAATGTAACTAGGTTCGGTCTTCATAAATTGTACTTGAGTCAAAATGTAATATATTTGTCAAAAGAAAGTAAAAAGAGCTTTATTATTAAATTGAATTGACTTGTTAAAGCATGGGTTTCGTGCTTGGGTCAAATGTCATAGGTCAAGCCTCCATTGTAGGCTTTAGGATTGTTTACTTGAGTCAAAAGTCAAAGTTTGCTTGGTCAAAGACTCCTCCATCAAAGTCTCCTTGCTGTCAAATAAATCATCATCAAGTCAGCCTCCTCAAAGTCTCCTTCAAGTAGGCCTCAAAGGAATTATCATCAAAAGAACTCATGTCGGCCTAATACAATGCACATCTCTTCATATATTCATGTCGACTCATTTATGATGGACAAAAACCTATATATACCAGCATAAGGACTTCACATCCATCACAGTTGTTGAAGTTTCTAAGTCTACTTAGTTAGAAACCCTCCATGCACTCTATCAGATTTATTTCTACCTACTTGTTCAGTTACTTAACAAGTTATTTATAGTGTAAATACTGAAAATAAACACTAGTGCATGCTCAACATATTACAGATCAACAACTGTAGGAAACATAAACAATCACACCAAATGACACCGTTATTTTTGGACCAATGTCCCCGGAAAAACCCAATGTGAGAAAATCGGTGCTGCTATCTAAAGGTTTTCTAATTAAGCAATATCAGAGTACAGTCTGGGAGCTAAAACTAGCCTACCCAATAGAGAATTTCCTTGGCAATAATACCTCTGAGTTTGAGACAAATTTCCCGACTGAAACCCTAGATAATCCTTCCAGTAGCTCCTCAGCTAAGTTGCATGAAACGAGGAAACGGGTACGAGTTTCCGAAACGGGAAGCGATACGAAACGCGACCTCCCCAAATTTTGGAAACGAGGAAACGCGAATATATATATGTGTGTGTGTGTGTGTGTGTGTGTGTGTGTGTGCAAACATAAAGCATAAATGATACATTATAATTTATTACACTTAAACATTAAGATTTAATTTACATCACATTTACTCATGAATGATCACATAATGAAAATAAAAATATTGGAATATCCAAAAGCAACCTTTATTATATATCCAAATCTCAAAATCAGCCTTTATTTATATTAACATATGAGGCTGCAAGTACAATAAAGACTATAAGGCTGCAAGAGAGAGATCCAAATTAGGATTCTCTGCATCCACATCCTATTCTTTAGAAAGACCACTGTTGTATTGGGAGTCTCCTCCTATATAGTCGAACGACCTTAGTGCTCTTGATTAAATACACGTTTCATACCCTAGTACCCTACATGATCTTGATTATTGGGAGTTTCCCCTGCATAGAGGGCTTGGTTCTCTTGATTAAATACAAGTTCCATACCTAGTGCATGATAAAATCCAATGGAAACATTGCAATCCCTCCAATCCCGAAATCCTGAAAAACAAATAAGTCTGCTGGATTTGGAGTGAGATCTAAAATTCTACTTTCTCCATATGAAATCCAATGAGGGCGAAACCACTCTCAAACATCCTGAGTCATTTCATGGTAATGTTAAAAATTTAAGTAAAAGGATGAAATGAAAAATAAAGGAGAATATCACTTTTACTTTAAGAATTTAACATTACCATGAACTGCATATCAACACTAGGGCAAAAATTCACTTTTATAACTTTAGACACGCATCTAGAAGCAACAAGAAGTCACTAACATACCCTAACAGTAAATTAAAAAACAAATTAAAATAAAAAAAATAAAAAATAAAACACAAGTTAATGAGGAAACGTGGGTTGTACGGCCCTGAAACGCGTTTCCGGCCGTACCACCCACGTTTCCGTTTCGGGAAACGAGGTGGTACGGCCGGAAACGCGTTTCACGGCCGTACCAAACGCGGAAACGCGTTTCGTTTCCGTTTCCGGCCGGAAACGGCCCCCCCCCCCAGCGTTTCCTGCAACATAGGTGGCACCTCATCAACAAATGGCCCTCTGAGTGTATGCTCTACTCTCTCTTCTAGGGTGTCAATTAGAGCTACCAAAGGGATATCCAACAAGGGGGTCTCCTGCGGCACACTGGACACATCGACATGCTCCTCACTCTCATGTTGCCCATAACCTCGTGCTCAACCTCCTCCTCAGGCTCCTGATATCTAATGTCAGGTATCCACCAACAAAAACGCTTCTTCGTCTCACCCTTTAACTGTCACTATCTTGTCTGCTCCTTTTGAGGAGATCTGGTGCCCTGATTCTGTTGACTTTCCCCACACAATGTAGATGGTTGCACCCCCACAGCCTGCACACCTCTAGTTTCTCTGCTGTAAGGATGAGGATGGATTTGGCCCGTCACCTTCCTCAACTGGGTCAACCTCTCATCGTTCTAGCAGATTCCACCCTAGAATTCCTGCATATTGAATCTTCCTTGAGCCATGGGTTTGTCTATGGTTTCACCCGTCATTGGGCATACATGCCCAAATATTCGATTATCTTGCTGGCTACCCCACAGTTGGCCAAGTTCATGCTCTGATACCATTGTATTATTCCTAATTGGAAAATACCAATAAATACCAAAAACATGAACTAGTAACAACAATTAAAATTAAAGTTCAAGCACTCAAATCAGAACACCATAGAAAATAAGCAGAATAACTGAGCAATTTTATTAATCAATGGGAATTTGAGTACATAATGAGTAAGAACAATGAAACCTGCGTTTGCTATGCAAGCTATGCAAACCCCAAGTGAAATCTTGCTGACCCAGCTACTGAAATGGCTCCAAACTGATAATGCACACTGCTTAGAAAATCTGCTATAGGCTTCTAAATGGAATTGGAATTTTTGCTGAAAATAATGGTTGAAATGCTCTGAAATTGTGGCCACGAGTTCTTCTCCTCAAACCCGAAAATACCCAGAAAAGGTTTGGCCTATCCCCAAGCCAAAATTGAACCCATAAAGTGATCCAAATTCCTCAACTAACTAACAATTCTCCCTGCTATAAGAATGAGGATTTCAAGCCCAAATATCGCCCAAAAAGTTCTGTAAAATTAGCTGGAGACTCCTCTTAATAAACCCACAAAAACCTAGAAAGGGTTTGGGCTGAATCCACCGACCCCCGGTGACCCCCAACAAGTGCAAATTGCCCAAGTTGGCTGGAGAGCGCCCCACAGCCTTGATACTGCTGAATTAAGCCCAAATACACCATTGAAAATCTCTTTCAACTCTGGCCAAATTTTCCCTTGAGGTATACCTTCAATCTCTGACCCTTATCTCTCCTCAAGCTCTATTCCTCCGACCCCTATGCAAGCCTGCGTGGAGACCCCTGCACACTTCTAGAAATGTCGAATTTCGGCCCCAAGAATTCCCTCAAACTCAACCCTAATAATCAACACAAAATATCTAGATAAAATAATGGAAAACACCTGCAAATCCTCCGATGTTTTGCTCCTCCGTAACTAGTCTCTCCGCAAGTGATTCGAACCACTTCTGGGCCCTAGAAGAAACATACACTAGCTGTAATAATCTGCAAATATGCCCAATGGAAACTCTGAATTGAGCTCCCCAAATTTGCCTCACTAGGGAGACATTCGATGTTTTCCGAAATAAGGGTGGAATTCTGCTTGGAACACCAATGCCAAACAACACTTCTCTTCTTGTGTTAAACAACTCCAAGTGAAGATGTAATGTGAAGTGTAATAGTAAAAGATATTGTCAACAAATGAGTCCCTCCTCTTATAATTTCTCCCCATGCTCCTAAACTCTCCTTTTAATTATTATTTTATTGGTGGGGGCCATTTTCCACTATGTGACTTTTTCCTTCATTTTAATAAATTAATAATTTTGCTGCCAATCTCCAATAAAATAATACTTGTCACCTTTCTCCAAAATAAAATTCGCCCCTTTTAATTAATATTACCGAAATTGGGGAAAATTCTGAAACTCACAAATATGGGGATATCACACGCTACCACCAAAATCAGGGTATATAGAGGGCTTGGTGCTCTTGATTAAATGCTAGTTTTATACCCTCAAACATGATAGAATCGAATGGGAATATTGCAATCCCCCAAATCCTGCAATTTGAAAACAGTTTGTTAGATTTTGAGTGGGATCTAAAATTCTAGTTTCTCCATGTGGAATCCAATGAGGTTGGAACCACTCTCAAACATCCTGAAACAATTAATGGAAATGTTAAAAATTTAAATAAAAGGACATCCTCTTTCTATAATAATTTAACATTACCATACATTACCATTACATAGCATTAGTAGGGCCTATACAAATCCACTTGCCCAGCACTTGGAATCCCTTTTAACACTGAGGATTAACCCTCTACTAGTGTCCAAATTGCCTCACAGCTCCAACTTGCTGAATGAAATGAAACGAAAGGGCATTAAGACTGAATTTTTAGTAAAACGCATGAGAAATTTTAAAAAATCGTGATTTTTTAGTAAAGCATGTGATGCTTATTTTATGGAAAAAATAACAATTTGTTTGGGATGAAAATTGAGCTAGTGAAAAAATTGCAATTTTTGGGCACATCGCCAAAAAATTGGTGATGTTATCAACACTGATTTAAACGACAATAAAAGTATTTGAAAGGTTGCAATATTACAAATATTTAGAGTTTCCTGGGGAACTATCAAAATGTTAAATGTCTTTTGGTCAGAAGTATGCAAAGGTGTGGATTTTGTTTCAGAAACATATTTTTCTAAAACCATTGAAATTGGACAAAATTTGACCAGGTTACACAGGTCCTTAATGCCACTAGAATTGTAACCTGTAAAGTTGCTGCTTTGCGTTCTCATAACAGGTCCTTTGCAATTTAGGCCCGTTTCTCATAAATCAATAACTATTGTAGTCAGATATTTTTGGTTACTGAACTAAGTTCTGCTTCAGATGGACTCATTTGAGGGATCTGAATAGGGATTGGTGTAAATTCAGCTTAGTTTGATCTTTTGCCATGATGATTTTTTTTTCCTAACAATGTGAATACAGTGCCCCTAATTTTGTGAATTTGTCTCTTTTCAGGATCCTATCAAAGCAATTCATTTCAGTAGTTCCAATCCAATTTGCCATGCCTTTGATTCAGATGCAAAGGATGATCACGACCTTTTGATTGGCCTGAACTCCGGAGATGGTAGGCATCATGTCAGCACTAGATTATGTAGCCAACATCTTCTGGCCTTCTTGGCTTATAGATTCGGATAATCTGATTAAAATTATAACATGATTTCTGTGGTTGCAGTATATTCAGTGTCATTGAGGCAGCAGTTACAGGATCCTGGAAAGAAGCTTGTAGGGGCCCACCACTACAATAAAGATGGCTCCTTGAACAGCAGGTCTGATCTGGTTTTCTCTTTATGACTATTTTATGTTAGGGTTCTAGTAAGAATCACATTTTCCTGAATTCTTACTTTAATCTGTGACTTGGAGCAAATCTGCAATTAAAGATGATTCCATCGATGTTGCACGACTCGTACTCGTATAAGACTTGTCACGGCATTGACTCGTATAAGTCTCGGGAATGACCCTTATAAGACTCGTCAAAATACAAAAAAGACTTGAAATATTGTAAATTTTAAGCACAAAAAAACAATGTAGAAAAAGTCGAAGTCGCGATTAAATCGACAAGGGTCCAAAAGTTGAAAACCCCGTTAAAGTCTGGAGTTTTTTGAAAAAGTCGGCAAAATTAAAAAAACGCAAAAATATTCATTTTTTTTAATATCTAGAGTATCCACAACATCAAATAAGTGCATTTCCACATAAACATGTAAAGAAAGCTAATATATAATATGTATATGAAGTCTAGTGCTACATCACATATCAAAATAGTGAATCAACCCCTGAATCTTGAGTCTTGTCTTAGTCTCAACTCTCAAGAGTCAAAATATCAACAAAAAATATAATAAATGTATATCATGAGTCATCTAAAAGTCGTAAATTAATGAGTCACTGAGATCCTCTTCCCCTTTTACGAGAATAGGGAATGGCTTTGCTTTTTCCTCTAGAGGAGGAAGACCTAGCTCTTTGAAATACAAAGTGAGTCAGTGATCCTTTAGAAGCCGATAAAAGAGGTGGCCTCTGTCCTATGCTGCTGCTGCCCATCCTAGATGGTGTCACCTCCTCCTCATCATCCTCATCTAGCTCTGCCTCTTGACCTTGAGGTTGCTCCTCCTCCTCTACCTCTGGCTCTCCCTCCCCTGCAATCGCTACCTCCTCTAGATCCACACCTGACCAATTTGGGATCGTGTCTATGGTCGGCCTCTCAGTCTCGACTTTCCATGCAACAGTGGTATCAATATTGTCCAATGAGATGGATTCCACATCGTGAGGTGTTTGAAGTTGTCTCACCCACAATCGAAGATTGTAATAGACGTAGACCATGTCATTGAGGCGTTGGGACTCCAATTTGTATTAGGGTCATAGATTGTAAATTAGTACTTAGAAAATTTAAATATTAAAAATAATCAAATGAATTCAAAAAATTTAAATTGAATTCTTTTTACCTGTTGCGCTTTTTGCTGTATATTTTGTTAAATACACTCCAGTTGCGCTCACACCCAGAGGAACTGCATGTTTGGCTGAGCACTCTAATGACAAGCTTTTGGAGATGGGCTACTCTGCCACCATAGCTTGTCCACCAAGCATCTACAAGTTAAAAGAAAAATGAGAAACATAAAAAAACCATTGAAATTTTAAACTTGAAAGTTTGAAACAAACTAAAGCTTACCTGGCATTTTGGTCGTCCTATTCTTAATAGCCATGGTAAAACCAAATGTGCCATTCCCCATCCTATATTCCTCCATTTCTTTAGAAATATCTTCACGTTCTTGCTCAGATGAAACCATTCTCTCGACACAAGTGAAGAATCCATCCATAATCTCGGCATTAAATATGAAACCATAGGCGTAAGAAAATGCAAGGTTGAGGTAGATACCTACAGCATGAATGGGGCGATGGAGGTTATTGTTCCATT
This sequence comes from Pinus taeda, assembly GCA_000404065.3. Taxonomy (NCBI): domain Eukaryota; kingdom Viridiplantae; phylum Streptophyta; class Pinopsida; order Pinales; family Pinaceae; genus Pinus; species Pinus taeda. Next base: position 72,728 of record APFE030477297.1, on the reverse strand, counting down.
GCTCATCAATCACTCTCCATATGACTTGTTGTTTCTCTAACCCCTCGTCTCCCTTATCTTCATAATAAGCACGAATGGCTTCTTTGGCCCTATCCATGGCCTCATACAAGTAGCCCATTGCGGGCTTGTCTCCATCACCAAACCGAAAAACCTTTACCAAAGGTTCTGAAATGGCACACACCTCCTCTACCCCTGCCCAAAAGATCTGATCATATGAAACTAGTCTGCATATGCCCTCTCCCTTTGGTTTGTGGCTAATAGATAAAGCATGCCAATCCGGTGAAAGAAACATGCTCGTCACATTCCACATAGAATTCAACAGAGGCTGAAGAGATATGGAAGTAGTGGCAAATCGTGTAATGGCAGGACGCACCGACTCTTTGTTTTTGGTGAATTTTCTCATCAAGCTAAGCACAGATGCATGATTATATATATATTTTGTTATGCTCCTCGATGATTCAACAATATCCCTCATAATAGGAACCTTACCTATATCTTCCAACATCAAGTCAATGCAATGAGCAACATAAGGTGTCCAAAACAAGTTAGGATACCTCTCCATAAGCAACTTTCCAGCTGAAACATAATTTGCAGCGTTGTCCGTTATGACTTGGATAGCATTGCTTGGGCCTACTTCCTGAATGAAGAGGTCCAACAACTCACATAATGTACGTGTGTCTTTAATGTGTGCAGATGCATCAACAAATTTCATAAACATTGTCCCCTTGGGATAACTAACCAAGAAGTTAAGAAGGGTCCTACCCTTATGGTCAGTCTAATCATCTGACATGACTGTGCATCCAGTTTGTTCCCATGATGCCCTAAACTCCTCCAATCTAGAAGTGCAATTTTTGTCTTTTCATCTTGAAGAAGAGGCCCTCTCAATTCTGCAAATGTGGGGGCTTTGTACCTTGGGCCAAAGACAACAACAACATCAAACATAGGTTGGTAGAATGGATTTGTCTTGGCAATGTTGAAAGGAACATCACTCCATAGAAGACACTTATTGACCAACCTGTCAGCTTTGCCTTTTCCTTTTTTCTAAGTGCTTATTTGATGCCAGGTTGTGCACCAGGTGTGGTTCTAGGAACAAAAAAAGATGAGATAGATGAGGGGTTGGGACATATGGGTGAGTAAGGTGATGCTGAAGAAGCACTGTCGCTCTCAATTCCCCCCACTCTTGAGGCCCCTATAAGTTGGAATTTTAGTACTGCCCTGGTGTCTTTTCCCTCTTCTTTATCCATCAATGATTGAATGGTTCGTCGGATGATTTCTGGAGATGTGTTTGGGCAAAGGTCAACATTTTGCCCCTGAATTTGCCCAAATGGAATTTTATTCTATTGATACCTCCTGACATATGCTTGCCACACAACTTGCAAGTCAAATACATTCTATTGATCCCCTAGATTCGGGTATAGTATCAGGTTCACCATATCCCACATAGCGTCCAAAAGTCTTGGCATTTTGTTTTAAACTTTGAACTTGAATTTAAACCCGGGCACAATAACAAATTGAAGCAAATTAAAAATTTCCCATCACATAAACACAAATGCAATAGTTGATTTTAGATTTTAAATGCCTCTTCTCAATCACTTGAAAACACTCAGATTCAGTAAACAAGGGTTTGAATTTTTGTCATTTGATTTTTGAAAGTTGAAGTTTCGTTTCAATCTAGATTCTAAACAATGTTTCCCTTTCAAAATTCTAGGCAAAAATAAGATATAAACAAATAATGGAATTATAGAGAATTATAGAAAGCTTTAAGAAGCCATTTGTGTAAAAAAAACTAAGAGAAATTAAAATACATACCTGGCATCAGCGATTCGGCACTTTGAATCTCTCACGTTGAGTAGTGGACAAATCTCCAAATCCCCACCACAATACTAGCAAATCTTCTCCTCTAGGGCAATGGCGAACAACTATGAATCTCCACAACGCCGAATGGGAGAAAAAAAACAGCAAATGATATTATTTTCGGCCTCTTTATCTGCAGCCTGGGAGGATGGTCGACTTTTCGGGTTGACTTTCGATAAAATCGGCCATAAAACGATTTAATCGCGATTTTTTCAGGACGGAAAAAGTCTGCAAAAAATCGGCCGATTTAATCGTTTTGTTGAAAAGATTGCCATTTTGGGATTAATCCCCATTTTTTGCAGACTTTTACACACTGCAAAAAATAAACTAATGACAATTCCAATCCTTGTAAGTTAGAAAAACCATAATATATGCAATAATTCATAACTTCATCTCATATATATAAAAGTACAACATAACATATTCGATTTTTGTAAGCAAAACATTTAGATACTCAATAAGAAAATGATTCATGATACCATAATTAAAATAAAAAATGTCAGAAAGTTCAAAATTCAAATACATATGTCATAAATGATAAATGATTGTCTCATAACAATCTTGAGTCTCATCACTCATGGATGACCTCACCTACAACTAGTGGTAACATTGGAAGGCTGAAGCAACTGTGAGGTAGGTGTATTTGGAGTCTCCATTTGAGATGGAAAACTAGAGAGATCCTCAGTCTCTTCATCAAGCCAATTCAAATCAGGGGCCTCCTTCTCCACAACCCAGTCAGACTCTAAATCAATAGTATCCAATAAAATTGGATCTGTATCCTTTGGTTGCACTTGTTTTGTGAGCATTCGAAGGTTGTAGTCGATGAAAACTAACTTCTCCAACATCTCATGCTTCAACCTGTTTCTCCTTTTGTTGTGGATGTGCTCAAACACTGACTAATTACGCTCACAAGAAGAAGCATTGCAGGGTTGACTCAGAACTCTGATGGCGAATTCTTGTAATTGTGGTGCCTCAATGTCGCAATCTATCCACCAATGAATTGTAAAAAAATAACAACAAAGATTATCAGTTTGCAATGCCAAACATATAAAAAAGAACTAGCAAAATTACAATCTAAGTTCTAACAATTTGCACTTACAAGGCATTTTCTTGTCCTTGAGACGTTGGCTTGAGCTGAATCCAAAAATGCCAGATGCTTCCTTGTACATATCTTGTTGTACGCTGATTTTGTCCTGAATATCTTGATCTGGGAAGATCTTCTCAATGCATATCATGACACCTCTCATCACCTCGAGATCTCTTTGAATGCTAGACCCCTCATTACAGAATAAGCTCGGATTGAGATATGCTCTTGCTACATGCAATGGTGAATGTAGTTTCCTACCCAACTTGGAACCAATAATTCGCCATAAAGCGGGATATTTAGATTCATTTCCCTCATAGAAAGTCTTGATGGTCTCTTTGGCCCTGTCCGTGCCCTCATAAATAAATCCCATTGCAGGTTTCTCTCCATCCATCAATCTCAAGACTTTCACAAGGGGCTCAGTGAAGCTGACAATCTCAGTGACTTTGTCCCACAAACTATCAGCGAAGACAAATGTTTTCATAGACATTGCTTCTAGTTTTGTGCTAGTTTTCCAAAATACCCATTGTTGGCTACAAAGCATTCTTCTCAAAGCTTGGTATTCATACAAAAGGCTTTTGAGGAAAAGAAAGTTTGTAGCAAATCGTGTGACAACTGGGCGACTAAGCTCACCCTGTGTGAATTCCCTCATAAGGTTCAACAACCGAGCATGTTTATAAATATACTTGGTAATTTGCTTGCATTCTTTCACAACATCTTGCATCCACTCCAACTTCCCAATGTCCTCTAGCATCAAGTCTATGCAATGGGTAGCGCATGGAGTCCAAAAAATGGTGGGATATTTGGTAGAAAGCAACCTTCCAACTGCCACATAATTTGCTGCATTGTTCGTGATTACTTGTACAACATTTGCAACCCCAACTTCCTCCACCACATCAACGAACAATGAAAAACTCAAATGTGCATCTTTTACATTTGCCGATGCATTAATGGATTTTAGGAACATGGTTCCTTTAGGGCAAGCTACAATAAAATTTATTATTGTTGTGCCCCTCTGATTTGTCCACCCATTAGGCATAATTGTACAACCTGCAATTTTCCATGAGCTTTTAATGCTCTCCAATTGTTCCTTGACACACTCAATCTCCTCATCTAGCTCTTTTCTCCTAAGTGCATTATAACACAGGGCTTTGTATCCAGGGCCAGCACTTGCAATGGCATCCAACAGGGCTGATAAAAATAAGACTTTGCATAGTTGAATGAAAGATTGTTATGGTACCAAAACGTCCTCACTGCCATATTTGCCTCCTCCTTCTTCTTTTCATTGAAACTATCCAAGGTTGGTTGAGATCTTGGAGTTGTATGAGGACTGAAGAAAGAAGATTTTATACTCTTGTTTCCCACAACACTTGAAGAAGAGTTACCAATACCCGGACTTTGAAACTGTGTTTCACTCTGAGATGAAGATCTACCTTTCCCAACAATCTCATCCTTCCTTCTTGCCCTCTTAGAACTTGCTTCTTTAATGGATTCCAAAGCAACTACCATTTCAGTAGTGACTTCGTCAGGGCAACTTTGACAACATCCCACACTATTCTTAGGAATTCTGGCTAGGTGGTATTTTAGTCTGTTTATGCCTGCTTGCATTGTGGCATTGCAATAATTGCACTTGATATGGTGGTCATTACTGACAATGATTCATTGACCATGTGCCCATGCTGGATCACGAGACTCTCTGAAACCCTTTGGTGGCATGGTGACAAAATCTGGAAGAAAAAAATAAATTTGATTTTTTTTTTAATTTGCAATTTTTTTTGGCCTTGTAGCTGAGTTTCTCAGCCACAAAGGGCCGCTGTGTGGCTGAGAAACTAAGCCATAGGCAACCCCAAACATAAAAAAGAAATGAATACATGGAAAATATTCTAACTAGGTTCATGAAGCCTATCTGAAGCTGAGTTTGATCCGATGAAACCTCCTTTAGCCTCCTCCAACAACGCCTTTATTCTCCTTTAGCTTCACTCTCAACACTCACACAAATTGGCCAAACACTCAAATGACAAGTGAATGAGAAATGGAAGGGAGAGAGGTGTTTATAAAGCATTTTTTACCTCCAATTTCCCTTTCCCTTCACCTCATTTCCAAAAAAGAAAAAAAGAAAAAAAAATCAAAATTCTAGACTGTTTGTGCCTTTTCATGCTCGATGGGTCCTATACGGGTCTGATAAGAGTTGAACAGGCTACCTGCGAGTCTCATACGGGTAGACGGGTCTTATGAAAAATTTGTCGGGTTCGGGTCTAGACCGCGGGTTCTCTGCGGGTGACCCGACCTAGAATACTGCCCGTCCTTATCTGCGAGTTTTATGCGTGTCGTGCTTCATTGGATTCCATAAGCTATTTAATGATTGCTGGAAATTAAAAAAGTTACTCATCAGTAATATTCTACTGTAAATAAGCGAGCTTGTCAAATAGTTGTTTGGAGCAAGTTTATGAAACCATTTATTTGTCTGGTGAGATATCCAACTTTTTGGTATATATATAATAATAATAATAATAATAACAATCATAATAATGATTAATTATTGATTAGTATAGAAGAGGTATGTCTCTAAGGACATGACCATTCATGAGGGGCTCCTGTCTAGGTATATAAGCAAACCCTCATTTGTAACAATCATATCTCATCAATATCTCTTGTATTCAAACATTCTTATATAAATATATTTGTCCCATGATAGACATCCTTATATTTCAGATATTCTGAATAGATTCTGTTGCGTATACGAACTTTATTCATTACATTGGTATCAAAGCCATTCAACCCTCTGGCTACTCAACCGCTGCATAGATTCAGTCTGATCTGGCCTTTGGCCATCAACTCTTCGTCAACTTTGTTGCTGTTGTGATCTAAGCATTTCGTTATTGTGGTTTGTAAATTCTCCATTTTGCCGTCAGGTCTTTGGCCATTAGAAAAAAGAAGAAAAAAAAAGTAAGTTATAAAAAGAAAAAAGAAGTCAATATATATATATTAAAAAAAAAAAGAGAAAAAGGGATTATAAAATAAAAATAAAAATTAAAAGAAATATTTAAAAAATAATAAGAATAAATATAGAAAAACGAAACAACAAGACTGCAGCCCAATAAGAGCAGCTGCAACCATCATTTGAGATTTTTTCCAATAGCTGTTGCTATACACCTTCACGTCACGGGAGCCCCACTCACCAAGCATGTCCACCGACTGCTGCTCATCCCTGTATCTCCCTCAGTGACCACAACTACAAGTTGTCGTCTGTGTACCTGTTATTTCATTCCAGCTAATGTTTTAAAACTTTGACTCCCGTTCGAAAACGATCGAGGGTCGGCTTCGATTCTGACTCCGACTCCGTATTGACTCGCCTAGTTTGATTTCAATGACTCGGTCGTTGTAAAAAATACATTAAATATTTAATTTTTTTATAAAAAAACATAATTTTAAAGATTTCCATTCATATTTCCAAACACAAAGCTTTAGAATATAAAGACAAAACAACATATGATCAAAGTAGGCTCATGAATATATCCATTATATCAAAATGGCACCCATTGCATTGTCCAATACAAAGTTCATACTTAGCCACCAATACCAGGATTCTTTTCTGCCTCAACACAAGGACAATCATTGGACTACAACAACAATAATACCAATTTTCTGCAACCAATCATAGCTTCCCAAATGATAAGCCAATGAACTGATCAACATATGTTTTCAGATTTGTGCCTTTGCTATAGGACGACCTGTCTCATGCTTCTACCTAGACTGCTGGAGATGATTTTAAGAAATCTGCCCCTAATGAAGTCTCAAAATCCTTGATTTAATTCTGGTCAAGCTCCAGTACAATAAGAGGTAAATATGTATCTATTACTCCATTCCCAGAATGTTTGCCTTTTTAAAAACATTGTATGGCTCAATGCATTGTTTCAGTTTTCTAATTCATGCCACTAGGATAACCATATTTCGGCCTTGTAATTTTCAAAACTTTCTCACAGTGATAGATTACTTTAGGGCTATAAATATGCAATAAACATCAACCCAACCGTTGACATGTAGGAGGCAGAACAACTTTTGGCAAATGTGCTTCAGGATCTTTTTCAAAGAGCTAAGCCAACTGGTTGTTACTGAGCCGACAGGGTTGTTACCGAGCTGACCGAGTTGTTACTGAGCTGACTGAGTCGATGACTGGCTCGACCGAGTTGGAGTCAACTCAACCGTTTTTCAAAACACTGGTTCCAGCCAACCGCAACCTCATTTGTCATCGCTAGTCACAGCCTAAATCCGCACCATCCATATGATCACATCCGTGGTAAATGCTACCTGGAATGCATCGTTGCATTCATACAACTCATAGCCAACATTGTGAATAAATGAATGATATTTTAACATCCACGAGACTAAAAATAGTTGATGGGACCACCAGCCTCCCCGCTTTTTGCTTTGTGCAATTCAATCCTTTTTTTATTCAAGTTGATGATGAGCTGGCCCAACCTTCTAATAGTCCCCTTGCTAAAAAGACAATGCCAAGGGATTGATGCTAACATATTGCCATAACTGTCCTTGATATCTCTGAAAGCATCACATTCCAAAATGAAATGTTTTTCCAATTCCACTGCCCCAAAAGTGCAAAAAGTACTCGTTCTTCCCAAGCTTCTTAATGTCTTTTCCACTGTCCCATTTCACACCGAAGTTGATGCGAGTTAGTTCTTAATTGAGCAATAAGAATCTTTTCTCTCTACGAAATGCTAGCTCCAATGTACCCTTTTTGTTGGAGATCACAAGTGGGGTTGAATTCCTCAACATAGTACTTCTTCTTTCTACCCTACTCTTTTTCCCATATACGCGTACAAAACTTCTCCATAACAAAATTCTTCAACTTCTTGCTACTTGTGGGACAAAAATTGCATTGTTGCACCAAGACTCCGGGATGGGGAGACACGGGTGCGGGGAGATGCACAAGGGGACGCACAGGAGTACCCTCAAATTTTAGGGAAATTTAGGGGGGACAAGGAGACGTCGGGTAATCTTATATATATATATATATATATATATATATAATATATATATATTATATATATATATATAATGAAAGCATAAATAGAATGATACATACATAATTGAATTAAATAATGAAATACATTAATCCATATTCATCATTCTATAATCTACATTGATTTAAAAATTAAATTTATCAGTCATCATTCAAGAATATAAATTGATTTAAAATTTAAATTCATCATTTATCATTCTAGAATTTAATTAGTACTAAGCAAAATAGACTATAGTAGATACCAATGTTATCGGAACCGAATCAATGATTAAACTGAAAAACCCTTTGAACAAAAACTAGTCGACCAAAACCACCTAAAATATTTGAATTTTAAAGAAAAACTTATATATTCATGTGCATCCATATGAATCCAAACCATTTATAAACAAATAAACAAAAGTTCTCATTTATTGAGCGTGTAAGGGTGCACATAACCATAAGGGATTGAGTGCAATCCATCTTTGAACTAAAAATACATCAACAAATAGGCTCTAGATGGTCTCTAGCATCTAAAAAAAATCATGCTACAACAAATACGCACATATCATCAAAATCATTACCCATATTGGGATCTTCGTAATCAACATCACCCTCTAAGCATTAAAATAAGATAGAAAAAACATAGCATGTCAAGTCAAGATTTTGCTTGAGTGCTGGGTACATATTTAGTAAGGTCATGATAGAGGAGTTTGACAACCAATGCCACTAACATCAAGGTACATAGAGGGCTTGGTGCTCTTGATTAAATATTAGTTCCATAGCCTCGTGCATAATAAAATCCAATGGAAACGTTGCAATCCCCCCAATCCTGAAATCCCGAAAAACTGTTAAGTTTGCTGGATTTTGAGTGAAATCTAAAATTATACTTTCTCCATATGAGATCCAATGAGTTTGGAACCACTCTCAAATATCCTCAGTCATTTCATGGTAATGTTAAAAATTTAAGTAAAAGGATGAAAATGAAAGATAGAGGATAATGTCACTTAAAGAATTTAACATTACCATGAATTACATAGCAATAATAGGGTCACATGCTTAAATATTAGGCTTTCCCATAACACCCCTTTTGAGGGGGGTGCTATTGGGTGCCCCCCCTCAAAAGGGGTGCTTTTGGGCGTCCCCCTTTTGAGGGGGGCGTCGAGAAGCACCCCTTTTAGGGAGACGCATCCCCCACATTGGGGAAACGTTTCCCACTGTGTTTCCCATGTCTCCCCAAAAGGGGGATGTGGGGAAATGTTTCTCCAGGCGTCCCCCCACCCCGGGTGCGTGGGAAGCGTGTGATGTGTGCACCCCACCCTTGGGGACGCATCCCTGTGGAACACTAAGAAATTGAGGTAGATATTCCATTTTTGCATCCATTCATTGTTTTGTCTCATCCATGTTTTCTTTCTTTCTATCATGCCTTCGTTGAAGATAACTTTAGGCCATCTTCCTACTTTGCTCAATTCTTTTTTAGATATCTTATGAGACACCATAGCAATTCCTTCAATGGGAGTGACTTCTGTTTCACTTAACATTACCTCATAAGGAACCAAACTTTTTAGTTTGAACTTGCTAATGATCAAGTGTTTTTGGATTTTCTCAATTTGTTTCCATTTTGAGATAGGGGTGATGCTAGCCCACAATTCACACTCATATCGCATCACTGGACAAACTAGGAGCCCAAAAAGCACTTTAACCATTTTCTAATCCCATAACTTTGCCTCTCTACATCTGTTTTGAGGAGCATATAATGCTTTCTACCCTCCTAAAATTCTCCTTTTTGTAGACCTCCCAATTAAGCTTGTTTTTAAAATCAATCCCGAAATACTTGTACTCCTTTACTTCTTCAAGAATGTTGCCTTCAAAGAAGAACGTATGCTGGCTCTGCTTCCTTTTATTAGAAAAAATCATTATTTTGGTCTTGTTGGTATTGACTTGCATCCCCACTGCTCTACAAAAATGCTCAAGGGCATATGGGTGTATCTGCAATCCATGGGCCGATTTAGCAATCAATACAAGGTCATCAACATATAAAAGAAGCTTGATCACGAACTCCCCCAATTGAACCGTGGAAGAATGTAACTAGGTTCGATCTTCATAAAGATATGTAAATGTAATTTTTGTAAAATGATGAAAGAGGAAAAATAAAATTGTTATTATTATGATGCTTGCTTCATGGGTTTCATGAGCAAAAAAAAGTAGTTTTAGATAGCTCCCATTGAGAGCTTTAGGATTTTTCATTTAGTCAAAAAGAGTGAAAGAGTTAATGTCATATTTGTAAAGCCTTTCTTTGGCATATGTAAAATGTATTTGAGTCATTAAGAAAGTCTATTAGCCATCCAAGACAAGCACATGCCTCTCCTCTTGAAGTCAACCTCAAAAGAAGATAGAAAACTCAAGTCGGCTCAACAATTAGAAGACACACCTATTCACAAGTTCATGTCGGCTCTAGTTTAGGGACAAAGTACTATATATACCTAGCTCGACTGCCATTTGGAGACAAAATTTCGGTCCAAGAGTTTTCTGTGATTTTGAAGTGCGAAATTCACATTGAGGAGCACATATACTAGCGAATAAGAAGGGAAGAAGAGCGAAGTTGTAGGGTCATTGTTTTGGGACTGTTTTGGGATATTCCTCCTCCCACACGTGTGAAGAATTGCAGGTCTGCAATCTACAATAGGAGGCCAAAGTTGCAACAGTACAAAGGTGCTACATTGAGTGAATTGTAGTCATATAAGTGTGGAAGACTTCACAGAAGGAAGGGCGAAAACAAGGAAGAGCTCTCTCTCTAAAGGGAAGGCTAAACAAGGGTTAAGAGGCTAATCTAGGGTTGTTGTCCTAAAGGAACACGTGCAGATCTACTAGAGAAAGTCAAAATTCTGAAGTAGGCCGAGAAGACAAAGAAGAGGAGCAACATCATCCTAAAGCAGAAAGAAGAGGAGCAATATTGGGCCAAGGGTGAAGAGGAGGTTTGTGTCTTAATCTTGGAAGGGCTCTAAGGTCAAGGGTCTTAGTCAAGGTCTTGGTATTCGTCAAGAGAAGCTTTCAATAAGAAAAATTTGTTTGGGTTTTCCTCCCAAAGAGTGGGAGGTTTTGGTCCTGGCTAACAACCTACATATTGTGTCTCTTGTCTCTTTTATTGTTCATGCATTAATAATTGTCTTGATGAAAAGAACACTATAATAACATAAGCAAGAGAAGATCTTAATCAAAGAAGTAAAAGCACTCACAAGCAAGTATCAAAGTAGAGAAATCACTTGTTCATTGATTTAGTCACTCTTCCAGTTTATCGATATATAAACCAAAAAGAGTAGGGGATAAAGGGCAACATTGCTTGACTCCAATGTCACTTCTAAAGCTTTCTGAAATGCCTGTTAAAGTTCTAATGTTGACTTGCACCTCTTCATATAGCCTATGGACAATGACTCTATACTGCAAAGGAATTTCAAGTTCTTTCAGTCTATGCCACCACACATCTATAGGGACGAAGTCAAATGCCTCTTTGAAGTCAATAAAGCAGCAAAATACTTTTTCTTTGTCCCCTCAAACCTTTTCAATAATGTGTCTCAGCGTGATACCATGATCCATTGTAGAATGCTTCGGCCTAAAACCCATTTTCCCTTTTTCCCTCTTTTCTTTTACTTCTGCCCACTCACTGATTCTATTTTCTACCATGCTATTGAAAATCTTTGCAAACACAAGATTGATCATAATTGTTCTATAGTTGAAAGGATTATTGATATCTCCACATTTGTTGAAAACAAGTTTCGGGTATCGCCACTACAAAATTGCCTCTACTTCTATCCGTACACAGCCGCAAACCATAACCAAATCTATACCTCTGACATTGATCCATACAATTGAATTGTGTACAATTTGTGTCGTTCCTACAAAGGGTTGCAACCAATCAAGACAATGATTTAGGTTTTACAAATGAAAATCTAAGGTTCGAATAAGAAAAGTTGTTAACCCATAGTGACTTTTTATACATTAAATGTATTAAAAAAAGGGGGCACAAGGGTAAGATTAAATTTTTATTAAAACTTTGATTAAGGGTTTAAGACCCAACCTTACGTATTCAAAATATATACATGAATTATTAAAAGATAAAAGAGAAACATAATAATATATTTCTAAACTCATTAAGATAGTTTATAAAGGTATCCAACGATATATCTGTGTGTAAGGGATATTTAAAAAAAATAAAATAAAGAAAGGGGTATTATAAAAATAACATTTATATCATAAAATACAAGGTTATAAATTATAAAGGAGAAAAATTAAATAAAATATAAAAAAGTTCACTTATTGTTGATGTAAAATTATCGACAAAATAAAATGGAGTCTAATTTGGATATGAAAGAAGGAAGATTTTCAGAAACTTCATATAACTATGCTTTAGTGCTATTTAAAATTAAAGGAACTCTGGTAGGAAAATATGTTACTAGTTCTATCTCTCCTACTGAGGATAAAAATAATATAAACCCTAAACCCGCTAACCAATTGGTGATTCCTGAGTCGAATATAATTGAAAAATTAGACCTCTGGAACACAAAAGAAATGACATAACGGATTTACAATTAACCATTGGGGACTATACATTTATATCACAATTCTCTGTTCAATCTTTATGGAGCGATCATGGTGACATAATTTTGGGTTCACCTTGGATGGAATCACTAGTGTCGTTCATTTTAAATACAAAGAAAAAGTTTTTGATATTTTCTTACAAGAAGAAAAAAATAATGCTACAGGACGTTACATTGGAACCATGTTCAGTAACACCACAAAACATAGAAGATATCTAAAAAGAAATCATTCAAGAAAAGTCAAAAGTCTATGGAAAATATGCATAATGAAGTTGACAAGATTATCACAGACAAAAATGAAGAAGCTTCTTGCCTAAAAAACCGTAGTGAAAAATTACTTGCACAGATCAAGAAATCCAAGGGTAAGAAGCAAAAACTAAAACAAGAAAAGAAAAGTTCCGAGAAGAAACTCAACGAGATTCTATCAGAGAAAGAAGAAGAAAATTTGCGCTTAGAAAAACTTAATCAAAAGTTATCAAAACAAATCAGAGATTTAAAAGATGAAAAGCTTGAATGTCAAAATAAAGTTGACTCAGAAAATGAAGAACTCTTATGTCTCGTAATTCACAATCAAAATCTACTCACTCAAAATTAAGAAACTTAAAAATGATAAAAAATCATTGAAAAACAAACTAGAAGAACTTATCATGAAAGACGCTTCAAAGTTTTTAAATGTCAAAGCCCAAGTTGAAGAAAAATGAATGAATATTGATCCAGTCAATATCACAACTCAAGATGATGACAAATCAGTGGAAGTAAAAACATATTTAGATGTTGTAGTTCAATTGAGAGAGATTTCAATTGAAGATCCAACGGTTAACCAAGCGATTTCCGTACCTAAAGGAAATTAGATACTTCAAGTAAATCAAGAAATCGACACAAACAAGATAAGGGGAAATCAGATCACAAGAGCTCCTTATCTACACCCAAATCATAAAAGCAAATATCTCAGCCAATCTACAAATCCATATAACTCAGACCAGAGACAAGTGACTTATGTTCCAAAAAAAGTCTATGTCACCACAATTCAGTCTTATCAAAAAAGTCATCTGTAATATCCAGTAACTGCAAGATTCCATAGAAGATTGATTTAGGATGCTTAAATCCCTTTTCAGTTCGTCATTTTTGTTTATCGCTCAAAGGATCCTATCGTCATGTATCATCAAAGGTGACAACTTGAAGAACTCTGAAAGATACGAATAGATTACAAGACAAAGAAACAGATGCCACGTCTTATTAGCAATAAGCTTCGAGGACAAAGCTTTTTGAAGAGAAAGACAATGTTATGAATATAATATATATAAAAAATAATCTAAATAACAATAATAATAATAACAATCCTAATAATGATTAATTAGTGATTAGGAAAGAAGAGGCATGTCTCTATGGACATGACCATTCATGAAGGGACCTGCCTAGGTATATAAGTGGGCCCTCATTTGTAACAATCATATCTCATCAATATCTCTTGTATTCAAACAATCTTATATAAATAGATTCGTCCCATGATGAACATCCTTATATTCCAGATATTCTGAATATATTCTGTTGCATATATGAACTTTGTTTGTTACACTTTCCTAGCTTAAATTTCACTCTGAAGATTTTCCTTGCCATGAAGGTTATTTAGTTTCCAACTTGATGTCAAGATGATGAACATAGAAAACATAATGTCTATCACCAAGCCAGGATCAAGAAAATGAAGCTAGCATCTCAAATGGGATTTTAGTAGACTATAAACATGTCACAACCTTGCAGCTTAAAATTTTATATTGCATTCCTCAGAAGCACCAAAAGATTTACCTAGCGATAAAAGGACTTTGTTTTTCAAAAGTGAAAATCTGTTTATGTTATTGCGGGGATTTTATAGCTGGCTGAATTCATGGAAGTGAACTGTATTTGGTTCTGTTAAATGGAAATTATCAAAGCTTTCAAAACAGAGTGTGCTATCAGACCCTGCAAATACAATAATAATCCATTATTTTATGCCAGTGGTGCATAAAATTGTTCTAAGCTATGGTCTAGTTGAGGAGTTTGTTTCTGAATGTCACAATGGAGATTACACAGCTTTAGCTATTGTTTTCCTGAAGGTTACTTGTGGCTAAGTTATGCAATCACAAAGTGATGTGGTTTGACAGTAAATGGATGCATTATAGAATAGTCCTTTTTATGTATTGGCCAACCAGGGTCTGGGTAGATTGTGGTTGGGTCAGACGTTGAGATTTTGGTATTATGTCTGGTTGGAGGTCTCATTCTTGCTTTTTTTCAAGAAAAGTATGGATTGTATTGTAAAAAAGAACATAATCTAGACTGGGACGGTGCTTATTAAGTTATTAGATAAGTAAAGAACAAGTTGTGAAAATGTTGCTAAATGCAAATTCAGAAATTTCACCTCAACTTTAATGTTCTCTGGATTTATCTCCTGTGAATTTTTAGGCCTAGGGCTGAATCTGAAATTCAAATTACAGCAGTACACAATTCACTTCTGTGCAACCAAATATGCCAGGTAGCACACGAAAATAATCACTGAACAATTGTACTTCAAGAGAACTATGATGCAAATTACAGTGACATATATTTCAGTTCTGTGTAATCAATTACACAAGGTAGCCCAGGAAAATAAATACCGAACAATTGTACTTCTAGAGAACTATGTTTCCAGATTTTAGGGCATAATCACCAACATGAAAATAGATCCGAAAACAAGCCACAAATCCACCCTCTTTGCTTTTCTATTATTGTCAAATGACTCAACAAAATTTTCTAACTGTTCATGATAAATCATCATACCATACAACCCTAGAAACTATTAATTCACCATGAGAATATAAGCTGAAAATCAGGTCTGCAAGTACACAAAGTTTGGCCAGCAAAGCACATTTCATATATACATAAGAATGAAGTTAGAACATACCAATAGCTTATCGTAAGCTGTTACAAGATAGTCCTTCTAGCTTATCATAAGCAAGGTCTGTTGAATGCATCCAAACCCTAGGTAGAGCATCCATCATCATACAATTGCAGGCTAGCAAAGCATCACACCAAGCAACTCCCCAAAACGGCTCAAAAACAAGTTAGCATCAACATGAAGTCCAACCTTGTTCTTTCTCCAAGCTTGCCTCACACAAGATTTTCAAGCAAAATCCTCTAGGGTTTCTTTGCCACAAAATCTAGATCCTTCTCACACAATGACTCAAAACTTAGCATTTCAAGTCTCCTCTAGGTTTTGCCTCTCATTGTTCAAGATATAACTAGGTTTGGTCTTCATAATAACAAATTATTGATGTATCTTGAACAAAGTAAAGTATTATTCTTATTTTATTGTCAAGCATGTTCTTCATGCTTTGTATTGGTCAAAAGAAAATTTAGAAGGGCTTGTTCTTCATGACCCTTCAAATGAAATAAATTTGAAATTTGTCAAGTTTCATTTGTCTCACCAAGATGCCAAGTAGGCCCTCCTACCCCTCAAGTCGGCTCAGCGACATGTTGACGAATCTAGGGCAATTAGGTTAATAAGATTCTTCTCACGATGATAACTATTTGTGAGACACTTTTTATTTTCTTGTTAGCACAATCTTCTCTTGTTATTATTAGAGTGTGTTTTCTTACTTCATCATATAGTTACCAAAACAAAAGAGACAAGAACACAAGATGTTGTCTTTCTGCCAGGGCCCAAACATCTCACTCTTTGAGAGGAAAACCCGTACAAATTCTTCTTATAGAGATCCAATTGACGAATACCAAGACCACGACCCTTGATCTATTTGGCCACTCCAAGACCAAGACACCAATCTTTTTCTTCATCTTTGCTGAGATCATCATCATTGCTACTAAAGTCATCATTGCTGCAACACCGAGGCCATCACTACTGCACCACCGAGATCATTACTACTACGCCATTGTTGCACCTTCACTGAGATCTTCACCATAACAATGAGATCTCTATACTGATCTCTCTCTCTCTCTCTCTCTCTCTCTCTATATATATATATATATATATATAAGAGTTGCACCCAAATTCATTGAGATCAAGACCTAGTAAGTATGTCTCCATCAAGATCATGACTGTATCTATATCGAGACCATGATTACATTAATGCCGAGATTATGACTGCATCTTGGATATATACCGAGACAGAGTGTGTCACTGTGGGATCACCGAGATCCTCTTCATCACAAATATGCCGAGTTGCAAGGAGACAGGTCCGAGCCTCACTGTGGGATCATCGAGATCCTCTTCATCGCAAATATGCCGAGACTATAAGGAGGTCGAGACTTCATCTATGTGGTACCCATTCGAAAAACACAGAGATGCTTGTCCGGATTCTCTGCCTTTTGTGGTGATCCTAGCCGCATATAAATAGTGGTTTGCCTTTACACTTGAGCCGACATGTCATGCTGAACGGATGTGTCTCCATATGTGAGCCGACTTGACTTTCTTTGTTATTGTTTGGAGGCCGACTTCTTCAAGAGGGATTGTGCTTGTCTTTGGAGGGCTTTTAGACATTTCTATAGACTTGTATACATTAAACATAGGCTCAAGAAGAGCTCTTCATACATGACATTAATTCTAGACTCTAAATGACAAATCCTATTATTCTAAAATCACTTGCTCTTGAAACCCATGAAGCAATTTTAGAATAATAATTTTGTTCTCTTTATTACAACATTTACACCAGTGATAATTACATGTCACATTATGAAGACCGAACCTAGTTACGCTTTCTTCAACACTCCCTCTTAACTAGGGAGGTATTCATAATGGCACTTGGTCATTTTCAATCTGAAGAATTTCTCATAAGAAGAATCAGATTGGTAATACATCTGTATAGCATCATAGTAACCAACATTGTTTCCACAACAAGGCCCTGACTGACAACTCTATCTTTCATCAGATCAGAGCACAATGTTGGTGAGAACAATGACTATAGACACCCTTATCATTGTCTCTCAAGGCACATACCCACCCGAGTGTTCACAGAGTATGACCTTCTAGGACTATTCTTATCTTGGGTTCCCGACCCTCAAAGAATATCGGTCCTCTTGCCTACTTTTATCTTGGATGCCCTGCACATCCTCAAAGAGCATCGGATGCCAGATGATTACCCAATCCTCCATTCTTTCTTCACATGTGAAGACAAGAATGTTGTGTCTATTTCTCCCTCTCAACTAGGGAAGATATGCCTATTCCTGTAAAGGAATGTACCCAAGTTTCCTCTGGCCAGGAACTTGCCCAAGCTCCCTCTTAATTAGGGACTTGTCAGAGCTCCCTCTTCAACTAGGAACTCTCCTTTCCATCAACAACTTTTTCTTTGTGGGTCCTTCAGTTGCTTGATCAATTTCTTTCCTTGATGTCATGAAATTCAGTTGAGCTTCTTCCTTGTAGGGCATCAGCCATCGATCACTTTCCTTCTTAGTTCGTCATGTCATTCCTTTCTTCATGGAAAGTGGCCTTCTTGATACATATCTAGAAATTTCGTCATATGACTACTTCTTTCTCAACATGCCTCTTTCAGGAATTTCCATCCACCACATGAATGCTAGTTGTACTTGCACATACAACTCTTGTTTCAGTAGCCCTGCATGACCCCATCCAGTTATTACTCAAGAAAAATCAAAATATAACATTAAGTCAAATAGTACCTTTCGAGATGGCTCTTCATCATGACATCTTCCTGTAGATATCAGCATCCTGCATACATGTTGACACATTTCCCAAAGATATTCATTGTCAAGGGTCTTCATCTTTTTCAGACCTTCATCAGAGTCTTCATATCTTTCCGGGAGATTTCCTAGTTAAATCTTCTAGGTCTTTTGGATGTTGATCGCCTTCGTCATGGTTGCATATCTCACGATCTCTTCCTGCCTTACACATTCCATTCCCAGGAGCTTTCAATCAAAGTGCCTTAATTGTAGTTAACTACCTCATACTTCATATGAGAACATATTATGTTGATTTCATCTGGTGTGACTCATGCCTTTCTGCATGTTCTCAGAGGAAGAGATTTCCTTTCTTTGATCGTGCTTCTCAAGATAGAAGTAGTGATCCATGTTACCTGCAACCATATGACATGACATTATAATATTAAACACAAGCATACATGCCTCATTTATCTTTAGGTCATCTAGGCCTCTTTCATCAGCTTCCTTGATTGAAGTGTCTTCAACCGCTTGATCTGCTTCATCTCTTATGTCATCATACGACCATCGATGAATTCCACAGGTTGGAGTTCTTGATGAAACACTTCCTTCCTCTCTAGATTAGTGAACCCTCTGATGAGGATTCCTTCAGAGATTCTTGAGGATTGTGCATATCCCCATCTGGCAGATGTTTTCTTTTTGACTTGATGTATGATGAGCCTTGTCCTAGATGGCTTCATCCTTTCCTTCAATGTCCAATGAGGGTTTGAAGAGCTATATCCTTCATGTTTGACTTGTAGGAATTTACAGGGTAAGTTCCTCAGACAAAACACCAGAAGGACACCGCTCACAAACAGATCACAGATCAATACACCAGTATTTTGACGTGGTTAAAACCCTC